>JAFMPE010116922.1:0-11826 GCA_024759925.1 Ficus religiosa | reverse complement strand
TTGCAAGTAAGAACCGATCTGGGATATGATCCGACGACGGATAGAGTCACATGCTCAGACGATGCGTGGCAGAGCTTTATTCAAGTAGTTGCATTGTCTAATATATGACCTTGATGTTTAATTATTTAACCATGCGACGATTAGATGAGGATTTTGATAAAATTTTATTTGTAGGTTTACAAGGAGTGCAACCATCTCCACCACGAGGGGTTTCGCAACAAGGAGTTGTATTATAACATTTTCAAAAAAAATCATGCTGCAGATGCCTCAGGGTTTGGGTAAGTTACGATGCGAGATGACAGTACTCCATACGTCGAACATGAAGGTTCAATGGACAACTCTGGAACCCGGTCGGTTTTAGAAGAGGAACTAACTCCAATCACCGGTGTGCACCGGGGCAACAACAGAAGAGCGGGCAACAATGCTGGTCCATCATGGTCAAGGGGTAGTTCTGGTAAGAGAAAGCAAAGACACTAAACGGATGAGATGACTTACATGGCAATGTAGGAAATAGTGAGTCATTTCCGTAGTCGATCACAATCGGGCGCTAGCAATGTCTAATCAAGTGGACTGGATCACTTGCTAATGTGCATGAATATTATGACCGAGATGGGCATTCCACAATATCAATGGACGATAATGTGACACTACTTCAATGCTCATCCACGGCTCCAGCGTACCTTCCATCAACTTTCCAATGACGATAGGTGAGGCATTATTGCCTCCGTTGTTAAGTCCCATCGCCACCGGCCGATTGAGTTTCATGTTTGATGATTTTTTTTTTTATGTTCATTTTTTTTAGACATAACTTTGACATTATTCATTTTTATTGGATTATGTTGATTTATATTTATTTTATTCATGTTTCAACATTTATTGTCATTGTTAGTTATGCGATTTTATCTAGCATTATATCTGATATTCCTATTTACGTTATCTTATGTTTTGTAGCGGTTATGGGGAAAAAAATTAATATATAACAACTTTGAAACGATTAGTCGAACGGAATATAATGGCATTGGGACTAATTAAACTTATTTTGGGAACAATTAATCTATACCAGGTAAACAACCAAATTTTGGTCAGGTCACGTCATTCTCAATATAAATGAGAATAGTTCCACATCCGAACACAAAGAAGATGACCGATCCTCAGAAAACAAGCTAAGCGACAATGACGATTATCTTGCAATGGCAGTTGTAGCCGTGGCTGCCAGTAGGCGTAACACACAAAGAGATCCACAACCAATGCATAATTCAAGACTAACTGACGGCATGCATGTGGAAGAGATAATAAATGGACATGAAGAAATAATTCAAGATTTGATTAATATGAAATCAGATACATTCAAAGCACTAAGTGACCTACTAGGTAGTAAGGAATTATTGCGGCAAACTTATAACATGAACGTCGACGAGCAGTTGTTCATTTTTTTATCCATTTGTGCACAAGGCGCAACGAACAGACACATTTCTTATTTGTTCCAGCATTCCAGAGAGACAACTTCACATTGGTTCTTTAAAGTGTTGACGGCTATTTGTGCTCTAAAGGACGAATTCATCAGACCGCCCGACTACACAGAAGTTCAACATTTGATTATGGAGCATTCCTACAAATATAGGTCATGGTTTGATGTACGTTATCGATATCATCGCATCATATGATCATATTAACGAATTATAAAAAAATGGGAGCTCCACTATTTTTGATTCAACACGTGTAATTAATGCATTTTTAGCCATGGTCAACATTTTAACTCGGCATGCAGGATTGTATTGGCGCTATAGATGAAACAAACGTACCATGTGTGCACGGTGGGAAAATTTTGAAGCTTGGATTATTCAAAAAGGTCATCACTCGCAGAATGTATTAGCCGCCTGTTCGTTCGATATGAAATTTACATATATGTTGACCGGCTATGAGAGATCTTGTCATGATATTAGAATATTGGAAGAGGCAATAGCATTTCATGGTTTCCCAATACCGCCACCGGGTAAGCTTATCTGTCACATGAGAGAATTATTTATAAATAATCAAGTAATTACAAAATATTGGATTTGTGTTGATAATGCGATGTTGATTTTGTAAGAAAATTTTACGTAGCCGATTCAGGATACGCGAATAAGGATTGTTTCCTGATTCTATTTCGACGAGAGATGTATCATTTAGCCGAGTATCGAAGATGTCGTCGGACTGGGCAACCGCAGGGAAGTATTTAACTACCCGCACTCATTGCTACGGAGTTGTATTGAGCGAACTTCTAGTGTCTGGAAGTTCAGATTTAAAATACTTAAAAGGTATCAATAGTTATCCCATGGACAAATAAGTCATGATTCCAGTGGCGTGTGCGATACTTCATAATTTTATAAGGATGATACAGGTTGAAGATCCTATTCTTGAAGAGTATGGGCAGATAGTGTACCTGTCGGTGGACATGTCGATGTTAACGCGGATTACGTGTTGGCTGACGGGGTCGATGATACAGACCCAAGTACAGGAACACAGCAACATGCATCGAGGAGGAGTGAAATGAATCAGTTGAGAGATGTGTTGGCCGATGATACGTAGGATAGATATCAACGAAATCCATGGTATAAATCCACTTGAAATTAAGCCCAATTTTATCAATTTAAACCAGATTACGGGGATAATTTTGATGTTTTTTTTATTAACACTTTCAGTTAGTAACTATGTAATTCTTGTTGTTGTATTTTATGACTGTAAGAAATATCGTAAAAGGTTTTGATATATGTTGTTGATGTGTTTTTTGATTTTAGTTTATTTTAATTTTTTCAATTTTCCATTCACAATCTACAATGAAATGTTAACTTATCTTATTGAGTTAAACTTTTTAACTCAAACCTTTTACATACAAACAGGACCCTAACTCAAATTAAATTTATCAACTCAAACTTTTTTACCAAACACTCAAATCAAGTTAAACTTTTTAACTCAAACTTTTTACATCCAAACACTCAATTCAAGTTTAACTTTTCAACTCAAACTTTTTTCTTTAACTCAACTTAACTTTTCTTCAACTCAACTTTAAAATCTTAACTCAAACTATTTCACCAAACGAACTCTTAACCCCCCATTGAATTGATTACAAAAAGTCCCTAGTATGGTAACGAAATGTTCAAAAAAAAGAACTTGAAATCAATCATACATGAATACAATACAATAAAGGTTGAGCTACGATGCAAGAGGCAGAACCAAAACTTCTGCAACTCATTATCCAAGTATAATCTTATACCCGAATTTGCGAACCCCCAAGTAAAAACTGAAATTCTTGAATTTTAAAATCCAAAACAAAATTCAAATCCACCTCCTTGCATCGGATCAAAACAACAAATTTCAACTGTAACCGTCAAATGAAATTCTCCCTACCGAACTTTTACGGTTACAAAACTACACAAATAACAATCCATCTCATAACTAAGCCCCACCGAAAGAGATGAAAACTCGAGAAGCAATAGGTGAAACCACAATGCTAGCTTTTCCCATTCTCATTGCTGTAATGTTTGGGTTTAATTTGGTTCCTGTTGAACTCTTTGCCGCAATCATTTGTGCGCCTTGTATATACTCACAAATGGCCTATTTACAAAGTTTTCTTGTTGTGCAGAAGTCATATACAAAAGAGATTCAAGATCTAAACTGGAAGCAAAACCCAGCTGAAACAATTACAAGGAGAAAAAAAAAAGTAGAAACCGCCTGTCTGGAAAGCCTCAAACTTCAATGTTGCCTGGAGAGGGGAAAAACACAAGTTCAATGACGGCACATTAAACATTGCATATGATGTATCGGTTAATGAAGAATTTAGCCCCAAAGGAGTTTTGTGAACAAGTGAAGCAAGGAATATCCGCCTTTCCACTAAACAGGATGTATTGAACTCATAATTCATTCGATACTTTTTCTAAATGTCAACCAAGTAGAGTAAGTAAATTGCACCGGTTGTTCAGGGATCATACAGCTGGTTAAAACTAAACACCTATGGGAATAAATGCCCTTGAGAGTTTTACAGATATGTGCATAACATAATACGGCAAGTTTAAATCCATAAAAGATCTATAATTGGAGAGAAACCGCAGCACAAACGGGGCTTGGTGAACTCTACCAGAGAGGAAACAAACGTGTGTAAATTCTTTGATTCAGCCAAAAGCAAAAAATCTTGTATAGCTAGAGTAGAGATCAAACAAAAACCCATAAACCTTTTTGAGGACTCATTAGCCTTAAAATATTGCTTTTAGAAAGAGAACCCCGGACAGAGGTTATCCACTCTTTTCCTGTTCGATATTTTTTTGGGAAAAGCACGTGAATGACACAAATTTAAAGACTATTGCACCAACATGACACAAAAAATTAACACTAGACTAATATGACACAAAATTAAACTAAAGTTAATCACAATTTATGTCATGTGGGTCAAGAATGAGGAATTTGTATCATGTTAGTTAGCAGATGAAAACAAGGTGGTTATTTAGGTAATTTTTCTCTTTTTTCATTTATTTATTTTTTCCTATCTAATCCATGCAATATCGAAACAGCAGCGGTAACAAGGCTGAAAAACTCACCCAGTATCCCATAATTTGGAGCAGTGAGACCTGAACTTGTCACCAATTATATATAAGAAAAAAGTTTCACCCAGCTATGGCATCTTCAAAGCTTGTTTTAGTTGTGCAAACGCTGAAGGATGCATGCTACTAATGGCTGAATTAAACGATTCGCCATAAAGGGCAGCACATGTTTGAAGGTTTTCTCTCACCGAGGCCTCGAGTGATAACTGGTTGATAGGATCTGAAAACTTTATCTGACACAAGACATGAAAAATCATTTTAAAAAAAAAAAAAAAAGAGCAGACAAATATTTTCTGATCATAGCACTCGGGGTAATCTCTCAGACGGACTTCACCTGTCTTCTTCGCAATTCTTTACTTGGAATAACATCTTCGCCCTGAGACCTACTCGAGCTGATAGTATCACCACTGCCATTCAGAACATTTGCAATAAATCATACACATAATTAATATGCATGCATATATACACTTAACTCTGAAGGATGTAATGACAAGGGATGTTACCTCGATTCTTCTTCCGACACATCATCATTGCTACTTAAGATTACACTTGTACATACACTACACATATAAATGGACCATTAAAAGACGCATCTAAAAGTATTGCTTACAATCCATTTTTCTCGTAGTTGAACTCAATACCTGAGGATTTGATCAAGATACTCTAGGGTTTGGGGCAATCTTAATTTCAGAACAGTTGACAGGGCTAAACCGTACATCTTCTTCTGAAGAGAAGATACATTATCGACCTATGACAAAACAAAGTTTTGCACAACAGAGAAAATGAAGTCAAGAACTACGGGCACTGAGATATGCCAAGGAAAATACTTAAATCTTCGGAAACCAATTAAAGCACCTAAAAGTAATGCATAGACATGGTATGAATTTGTACAAAGTTTACACCAATCTTCTTTTCTACTTGAAACATGGTGAAACTGCAGAACAGAAATTATTTCAATTCCCAACTTAATAACCACAAATTTCCTGTCATACAAGTGAATAGTATACAACGACCTCAAATTTCTCATAGGCATGTTGACCATTTAAATTAACTCTTATTTTTCAAAGCTCTCTTTGAAGAAATTTTCTTACATCTAAGAAATATCTGCAGGGTCAAAACAAAGACAAATCTAAACTGCATGATGGTCGCCTTTTTTTTTTTTTTTTTTAATTGTAGGAAACAAAACAATAAACAATAATTGTTAAAAAAAGTGTCCAACAGAGGACAACAAGCTCTCAAACAATTGAAAACATAAGAAAAAAAAAAAAAACCTAAAATACAAACAAAAAGAATGGACAAAGAAAATTGATTCATTGTGAATAGATGAAATTCTAAGGCGTAAAAAGACTTAGACTCAGGTTCATCTCCCACCCACATCCTCCCAAAATATCAACCTCCTTCCATCCCCTAATTTCACCTTAAAATGATCTAAAAACGGGTTTTGTAAAGACTGTATACCCTTCCATGGACATCTAACAGTCAACCTTGTGCAATCTCCTGACACCCACCCCATAACTCATAAACACACTTTCCCTTAAACATTCGGTGCCATAATGTGTTACACTCTATTGATAAACCTCCACCGCAATTTTGATTGTAAAAGTCTTATTCAGTAGAACCAAGTTGCCGATTCCTAATTAGCCCTTCTCCTTGGGCCTACACACCTCCTTCCCCACAAAAAGTCCCTTGTCAAGTTTTCAATGACCACGGCTCCAATCTTTGGAATTTAAAAAATAGTCAAACAATAAATTGGCATAGATTATATTACCGATCTAATGAGTGTCAATCTCCCACCCCGAGATAGAAATGATCTCTTGTGCCCATTGTCTTCTTGCCACTTTAGAAATCACCAGCCCCCAAAAGGACGTGCTAAATGCATCCCTCCTAATGGGAGGCCCAAGTATTTGATAGGCCAAGCTCCTCCATCTCAACCCAAAATCCTCCTCATGCAACCACTGATCCAACTCCTCCATCTCAACCCAAAATCCTCCTCCTCTAAGAAAAATCCAAAAGTCCCATTCAACGTAGTCATACGCCTTTTTTAATTCTAATTTTAAAAACAATTACGGATTTACTTCCCACATGATATTCTTCAAAACACTTCGTTAGAAACAAGGACTACATCTAGAATTCGTCTATCTACAATGAAAAGCCCCTTGTGCCTGGGAAATCATTTTCTCCCAACATCTTTTAATCCAGATACAAACCTTAGAAATTATCTTTATGCAAACTAGTGAGAACGCTAATTGGCTTAAAATCATCACTAATTTTATAAGAATTTTCTTAGGTCTAAAAAAAATATATCCTTCACCCATTTTGATTTCATTCTCACCGCCCTCTCCTCCTTCAAAAGCATCTCACTCCACTCCCACTTGATGTTGACTCTTTGACAATTCGTTGGACCATTCCAAAGACCCTTCATTTTTGTCAATCTCAAAAATACTTTATCATATCCTAAACTTCGCAATTCTTGAATCAAAGCATGAGGTTAATAGACAAAAGCCTTTTCATTGATTTATAAGTCAAGTGGAACCATTCGCCTTTTCAATTTTTTTTTTTTTTTTTTTTTTTTTGGGGATAGAAAAAAGCCTTTTCATTGACTATAAATCAATTACAAAGAAAGAGGATGAGAAATCCTCAACAAAAGAGAGACAACAGAAAATAAAAGGTAAGCTTTTCATTAATGCTTTGCATCACATTTAAGTCTCCCCCCACACACCATTTATCACCACATATCCCCTGTAGACCATTTTTCTCATCCCAAAACAAATTTTTTGTTTGCCTATTATAAGGCCTGTAGATCTTTGAAAACCACCAATCCTCCACCCCATCCACTCGAATATGAATTGAGACCAAAAAATCTCTTCCACTACTTTCACTCTTCTAACATCCCACACCATCAAGATACCTTCTGATCAACCCACCGATGCAAGCAATATCCATTCCCTAAATCTTGATGTCCAATTACTACCTATGAATTTTCTATCCACTTCTTCCTTCTTAATAGAACATTCCTATCTTAAGATTTGATAGACTCTAGTGAGCAAAAGTGAAACAATGGCAACAGTGGCAAAGATATTGCAATTTATCCCTGATCAAAGAGAAAATAGATAAAAGCTGCACTCAGTAAGTCGAAATTGCTATCATGCAAGAATCTCGTCAGCACAAACAAATCCAGGAAAGAGATGCATTTTTGTGGTTGTAAACATGAAAAAACACAAACCTTGTTTATATATATATATATATATATATATGTATGTATATACGTATATAGGTATATATATCAATAATAATCAGGAAAGACACTGGCATGGAAATTCATAGTATACTAACCTTATCAAGCCATACATCAATAAGACCGAGAAGAACATTTTTTCCAATTTGGACACCTGAATTTTGAAGAAGTAATAGTAGTGATGGTTCGGCAGTCAACTGTGCTAGATAATTTGTATTCATAACCAAAATTCTTGCAAAGATGCCAGCTGATGATGCTTTAACGGCTGTCTTAGATGGATCATAGTCATCTCCACTCAGACATACAACAATTAATTTCTGGCAACATTGAACAAAAATCCTGAATTGATCAAAGGCCTAAAAAATTCGAAACATATACCAAATACTTAGATGTAGTGCATTATAGATCTGAACAGCAAAAAACTCCACTTACTTGTAAAGTACTATTGATCAAGGGGGGAACTTCAATAGGAAAACACTGCAAAGTAGCAACATCAGTACCTCAGCTGAACACAATTGTTGGTGTATGACAGGTAATTCCAAAAACCTAAATAATAACTATGAAAACAGCGGAATCATGTGAATAAAATAATTGCATCATGTTGGTGTATGACAGGTAATTCCAAAAACGTAAATAATAACTATGAAAACAGCGGAATCATGTGAATAAAATAATTGCATCATTTCATGTTTTTGTTTTCTGAAAACAACAAGTTTGTTAATAATAACATAAACGAAAAAATACATAAAGAAGAGGACAATACTATAGGATATCTTAAATAAAGAAATGTTACAAGCCGAAGGGAATCAAAACCACAGAAATCAACACTCAGAAAACCACTTAAACACCAATTCTTAATTTTAGTCTTGTGACAATATCCAGGAGGAACATTCCTTGAGGATAAAGTTAGGTACAATGCTTTGCTGTGGGTGCCTATACTTCAAACGAATAGAATGATATTCCTATTCTCCTACGTAATTTGGGTTACAAGGATGTAATTAAAAGTTCAATTGTTGTAGACTTGTTTTTCTTTTGTTGTTGTTAGTTCCCGTTCTGTCTTTGGTTGTTGCAGCCTTTAATATACTGTATACATGTACATCCCTTGAATGGTTTGAAAATACCTGTATTAGAGTTTCAATGACTGGAAGAGTCGTAAGCAATCCTCTATCATTCACATTTCCAACAATCAAATCAAGAAGTTTGGCAACATCTGAAGCATGCCTACTCAGAAATTCCATTCCACCCAAAATAATGTAATCCTCAATTATATTAACGCCAATCTGCAACAAAGTTCAAGCCAATAAGAAACAAAACTAACAAAAAAAAAAAAAAAAAAAAGAAAAAAGAGGCATGAGAAGAAGCCTACAAAGGCAGAGGCAATAATCCACACATGATACAATACCAGAACTATTGAAACTTATTATAAAAATTTACAAGGTCTCTGTGGCAACTTTGGAGGACACAGTTAGCAAGGGAAAAGATACAAGCGATACAGCAATGAAAAAATCAAAATGTATTAATGCTTTCTCTTTTTTCCCCCTTATTTTCAATGTAATTTAATTTCCTTTTTCGCTCACCACAATTGGGCTCTGAAAAAAAAAAAAAAAAAAAAAAGGACCAACACCCGCACACAGCTCTGGCTTCTTAGGTTACAGATTGAAAACAAACTTAAAAAAATAAAACAACATAACTTGGATTGCCATCTATTTTGAACTCTTCTTTCTATTTATTTTTCTTTTATTCGTTATTTGTTTTATTTATTGTTAAAGTAATTAGTATTCTGTTATTCGCTTTTTTTTTGGGGGGGAAAGAAAAAGAAGTTAATTAACACAAACAAACTAATGAAGTACAAGGCAAAGAGGACAAGATGACAGCCCACACGAACAACTAAAAAAAAAAGAACGGAAAGAGAACAATCATAAAAGATGAATAAACTACTAGGTGTGTCATTCAGTGGCCAGAAGTCTAAGGAACAGATTCTGATCTATGAAGCTCTTTTTTTTTTTTTTTTTTTTTTTTTTTTTTTGGTGGTCTTTTCCAGCCCAATCCAAAGCTTTAATGCTGGAAGTTTATGAAATAGATTCTGATCCATGAAGCTGGTTTTTGTGCTCTTTTGCAGCTCAATGCAATGCCTTATGCTAGAAAAATAGATTCATTTAGGATCAAATAAAATGGCCGAGTTATGTGTAAGAGTATTGTGACTTCAATACTTTGGACCCTTTGGTTGGAAAGAAATTTTAGAAATGTTTCAGTTTGCAATTATTATTATGTTTTCTTATCAAATGTAATGAGCACATATTTGCTGGAAATCTGACAAAATAAGATGAATTAATTTGCAAAAATAATCCAAACAAGTGATTCATCATATGATAATTGATCAATGCCTAACCTGCAAGTGATCAAAACTTCTTTCCATGATTTCCACTAGGCAAGGGAAGTATGCTAATAGTTGAGGCACCATGGAAGGAGCATGACAAAGCGTGGCTTCCCATAACTGCACACCAACCGTTTTAAATATGATAAAATACAAGATAATGAAAGCCACTTCAAACTTAAAGACTAATGATAGCTAACCAGCATGCTGTCCTCTAGAAGATTGATTTCATCCGGGTTATTGATATCAATTCCCTTTTGCAGAATAGGCAGCAGCATATCATAGCAGAGAGGCGAGTGATAACCCAGGGCAACAACAAAATTCTTGAGAGCAACAAGAAGTTGAATCTGCAGAAGGCTTTCACCAGAAGACTCCTCCCAAACCTTAAATGAGAGAGAGACAAGTTGAACAGGTAAGCAACAACTTAAAAACCTACTTGAGTATTCTAAAACAGTTAACGCCACCACATTAATGCAGAAAAAGGCAAAATTTTGATCATGAGCCCTTTCTTTGTTGAATTCCTCATATTCGAACAAGGAAACTGAAATTATATATCAAGACCAACAGGAGAGATCAGTTGCAAACATTACATCACTAATTTGCTCGCTGAAGTTATTACTCTATTTGCTTTGGTGTTCTGACAGCCGTGTTAAACATTCAGTACCATAAATCTTAACAGACCAAACTAGTACCTGAAAATCTCAAAGGTTCTCCTCAACAAAAAAACTAAAAATCAATCATATGATGGACCACGTTCACGATGCTACAGCCATGGAAAGAAAAGTACCCAAGAAGAATTCCTATCTATGCCAGAGAATGATTTTGGTTGAAAGATGCCAAAACTAAACTTGGATGCTCACAAAGTTGGGTTTAATCTACAAAATATCTTTGTGCATCTTTCGGTTCGATATTTAAACATCAAATTTTGTTTTTCATGTGTGTGTGGGGTTTGTTTGTTTGTATTTGTTTGTATTTATTTTTAAGCTTCTCTTCCAACAATGAGTTCAAAGATATTTTGTTTAGTTTGGCTGAATCAAGGATAGCTAGTTGTGTGTCAAGGTTTACATCACATATGAGAAGTGGCCATGTGCTAGAAGACTGATAACAAACCCAATTACCATCTGGAAAAATTGCACCAATTTGTTTGCAAATGGGAGAACTTCACTGACGTGCTCAGTAAGCATGGAGACCAGATTCAAAATCTGTACCTGAAAATTAATTAACGAACAAGAAGGCATGTTTGAGATTGAAGTCATAAGTCCTTAAAAAGAAGCAGAACTGTAAATTAAACAACCTAATAGTCCTGCATAATCCAAAGATAAATAAAACAAATAAACTAGCGTTAGATTCCAGGATACAGGAGAGTGGGGACTCATGCAAAATCAAATTAAAACTAATAAATCTAAGTCTTCCCTGCCTTGTCCTATACAATGCAGCAAGATAATATTGCTTGGATCACAAGGAAAAAGATGCAAAACCTTAGGGCAGCAACTTAAAAATTCATGTGAACTATCATTGTGAAGCAACAATTACACTTTTTTTTTTTTTGGGGGTAAGAAACTTGAAAACTTTGAAGACAAAAACAGAAATTACAGATCCAAGAAACGAGCAGTCCTCTATATATATATATATATATATATATA
>JAFMPE010116902.1:406-12234 GCA_024759925.1 Ficus religiosa | reverse complement strand
ATATATATATATATATACCGAAATAGATATAATTCTTTAGGTTTATACCGTTCAAGAGTGGAGATTTCACTTGCCACTTTGATTGTTCATTTCATATTCAAACGGAGTATTGTACAACCGGGAATATTCCTTAACGTATCTAGAAGCTTTTTTTGTTGACAAATTTTTTAAAGAAATTTTGTCAAAGTTTGAACCCAGGGAAAAAAAAAGTCCAACCTATATGTTATCTTGGTGGCTAGCTGTTGGAATCAAAGCTGCTAAATTATGGCTTGAATTATGATAAATTGATGATTAATTTACCTTCTTGTGCGTCTCATGCTCTATTAGTTCACTAGGGGTTGAAAATTTTGAAATTGTTCATTGGTTGACGTTTGATCTTCTAGATCTATTATTGAGAATGTTGAATTTTTCAACTTGTAATTTCCCTTTACCTTGCGGTATGCATATATTACATTATTGGTTGCCTAGAACGTGCCCACAAGTCAAGGCAAAACAGTGACTTGAAGAGTTGTCCTTTGATGCCTTTGTAGCATTCACATAGACTGCTGAAACTTCCCCACAGGGACTAACTCAACGGGTGGGTGGAGAGAGATTTAGATAAGAGCTCACAAATTCAAAATTTGAGATTATGTGTTTCTCTTCAATAAGTGAAAGCTATTAGCCCTTTATCGTAGTATAAATTAAAAAAATAATAAGAATAATTTACAATGAACTTGGTAAGGGCATTGCAAGGGCACTTCGCTGGTTAAAAACCATCGATTTTTCCTTGTCAAGTTTAAGGGAAGTACTATGAAACCAACTACTAAGCCGAACAGAGGAGCACTTGGTCTATTTGTTGATTGCTACCAACGGTTTTCGGCTTCATCCTGGTGGCGTGGAGCATTGGATAGGGGATGGCGTCCGGAGAGGAAAGGGGATGGGGCAAAGTATGTTTTCCTCTTCTACTGGGAATCTTTTTATTCTTTTGCTGCCAGAGTACTAGGGTTCTATTATGTATGGGCAAATAGCGCTTTTGCATATTTTCGTTAATTCATAAACAATATCTATACGGACACATAGACCCATAATCCGTACATCCGAATCAGAAAAAGAATCAAAAAAAATTAAAAACTGTAATTGATCGATATATTAAAAAAAAAAAACACTAAGGACGAAACATAAATCATAGATCAACTAAGGTATCCATCCTAGTTACTATGAACGCAATTGCCATATAGATACATTCAAAGGAATCAATGTTGGACTTGTTGGATCGCAACAGACCGTCAAGCAAGGCTTATAAAGTACTTTCAGATCTCTATTAAAATTTTGATCAAGTTTGTTATGAGCTAGTGAGGGCATGAGTTATGGGCTTATGAGGCAGAGGCTTATTAGTTATAATCTTGGGCTTGGACTTATGTCCTTTAGGGCTGAATGTGCAAAACTGAACATGAACTACACTGATGAAGAAGAAATGGAAACATACATGCTAGAGACAGTCCAGTAACGAATCAACTTTGTTTGATGACACCACGCACAATTGGGCTTCTTCTCTATTGGCCCATTTGACTCGTTAGGCCTACAAGTCTTTGGGTCCATTTTGACTTCAAATAAATAAATAAATTCCTCTTTTTTTAATTTTTCCCTGCACTAAGAAAAAGACGCCGGTATTCACGGTTTTATTGAGTTGGGTTTCCTTGCATTACAACCCATCCACTGGCGTACCATAATTCGGATAACACCTCCTCGGCCCCCCATGTGAGCCACCGACAACTCCAGCTTGCACACAATCAGAAACGCCGCTTACATTCCTCTACACACGTTCTCTTTCCTGATTCCCTATGCACCGCCAACTGTCCCAACACGGCGGACTCGAAAAGACTTATAAATCCTCTCAAACCACGTGGCACATTTTGATTGGTCAACTTTAATTTTCAGTCAAAGGATGTAGATCTCTCGGATCCATGATAAAACACCCCGCGAACGCGGTTCTTCAATTTTCCATCCACACCCGCAATTACTTTATTTCACTCAACGCCCTTTGCCTTTCCCTTTTATCCCCTCCTTCTCTTTCCCCTTTTCTTTCTCATCTCTTATCTCTCTCTACACATTTTCTCTCACATTCTCAGTCTCACGCTCTCTCTCTCTCTCTCTCTCTCTCTCTCTTGTTTCTGTAAGAAAGTCATCAATGGCGAAATCGGTGCTGCTAATGGCGCTTTGCTTGCTGCCGGCTCTGGCCGTCGCGAGCCGCTCGTTGATAGACCCGTACGTTCCGTTGAAGGTCCCGTTCCTCGTGGAAGGGAAAGTGTACTGCGACACCTGCTGCGCCGGTTTCGAGACCTCCGCCACCACCTACATTTCCGGTATGTCGGTCGCTTTTGCGTTTACTTCTCTTGGTTATTAGTGTATGTGAATGGCGGTTAGTGCGACATTTGTCAGTTAAATGTGGATCTGGTTTCATTTTGGATGTAAAAAGTTTAGATCTTTTGGATTTGAAACCCACTGGTGTCGGTTATTGTGGTTTTTAGAGTGAGAAAGTGGGTTGATCTGCTTGATCTATGTGGTTGTGATTGATTTGCGCTGTTAACCAACTGCATTTTGGGATTGCGATAATAACGTTGTGGTAAAAGTTTTGTCCTAGCACAAATTGTTAAAAAAAAAAAAAAACCAAAAAATCTTACTTTGATGTTGAAAGATTTAAAGATAAGATGTCTTTTTCTAATATTACATATGTTAAAATTAGATACATGCTACGTACAGATTTAGAAATTAGTTGGTTTCTTTCATGTTTTTTGTAGAGTTCTAAATTTTTTTCTTGAGGTTGTGTAAATTGGTCGGATTCGATGGACTGGCTAGATACCTGTAATTTTTTTTTTCACTTTTTTTTTCTTAAAAAAAAAAAAATCCGTACGAAGAAATAGAGAGATATCATTCCATTTCATGCAGCATAACATAGTATATCACCCGTCCGCAGCAACTTAACCGGGTTCAAGTTTATAACTACAGTACAACTAGACTATTTCCTGCATTTGGCATCTAACTTGAAGATCATCAAGCTCACATCACTTTGAATACACACACACACACACAATGTTAGACATATTCGAATTTCAGACACTAGTATTTTCATAAAGGGTATTGATGGCTGAAACTCATGTAAAGCCTACTCAATTGTTGGTGTAGGGTCTATCATAATTCGTGATCTTTATTGAATCTGAGGGTTAGGTTGATTTGAATTCGAAGTTTAAACATTGAAGGTGGATTTGGGTTATCACCAGGCTTAGCCTGCCAACCACTTTCGCATATGTGATCTCAGTGGCTCATTAAAAAAATATGCATTTGATGTACAGGTGCGAAGGTTACAGTAGAATGCAAAGACAGAGACACATTGGCGCTTGTCTTCAGCAAGGAGGTGACAACAGACTCTGAGGGATGCTACAGCACTTCGATTGCTGAGGACCATAAGAACCAGATTTGTGATGTTGTTGCTGTTAGCAGCCCTCTGAAGAACTGCGCGAAAGCAGCCCCAGGGCGTGACCGTGCACGTGTGATCCTCACCGAGAACAACGGGATTGCATCAAACAAGCGCTTCGTGAATGCTATTGGATTCGAGATGGATACACCCCTTGGTGTTTGCGCAAATGTTCTCAAGCAGTACCAGGAAACTGAATATGCAGACTAGATGTGGTTCTGAGTTGCTGTGATGAGTTCTTATTATAAGTTAGAACTACGGCTTGGCTGTTCGTATAAATATATATATCTATTTACTTTATTCTGATGGTTTGTTGTCTCCACTTTTGGTGGTGGAGACCTTTAATCTTATTTGTTAATTGAATCTACATCAACTAAGATATTGGTACAGACTCCGTTGTCCCAGTATATGAAACTGATTGGTTGTGTTCATCTTATTTGTTTACTTTTTAATTTGAATATCGATCGCTCGAGACAATCACATTTATGCGACGTTTGGTGGTAGAGGTGAAAAGTGGGACGAAAGCAGTGAGTGAGGGAATTTTTGAAGAGAAAATAGGAATGTAGGTTGTTTTACAGCAGAGCAGTGCAGCAACTGAACGACCAGGCCTTTTTATTTTTTATTTTTTTGTGAATCAAGACCTATTATAGATGGTTTGTGAGCTGTGTAATAAACCTTGACACCTTCAAATGATCAGTCAATGGAATTTTTAGCCGCAGGACACAACAGGACCAGGAAAAAAAAAGGGGGGGGGGGGGGGGGGTGTGGTGGCGCGCGGGGCGCACATGGCCAATGCTGAATCGTTTTCCACCACCATGGATTTCTGTTAACTAAAAATGCGAACTGTAAAATACAAACTTTGTTAGGAAAAATACTGCTCCGAATAGCGAATAATTCTGAAAACAATTAATAGGTGTCAACTTGGTTTGGTTATAATCTTCGACAAGCCGATAAAAGACGAGTTGAAAAGAGAACATTTTAAAAAAAAGCAAAAACGACAAAGAATGTAGAAAACGACAAACATTGAAAAGGATATCATCTAAAAAACGACATTATCTTTAAAAATAAACAAACATTTTTTAAAACAAGTGTATAGAAAAATGTTAACTTTAAGAAAAGACTGTGCTCAATGATTGCTTGCCAGATGTAACCAGCTAGTGGTAGTTCCATATTTAACTTGTCCATGAAAATTTTAATGTTGTACTCAAATCGGGTTGGGCGATTTTTGGCAAACTCGTAATAGAAATCACAACCGAATCGCTAACAAAGGGGAACTGATACGAAGCTCACTTGTCTAGGTACGATCATGTCTATTAAGTAGCATGAGAGTGCAGGCTATGGTGGTGATATTCAATTCTGACAGTGAGGAGGTTGTGGGCTAGAAGAAGGCCTCTGGGATTGTAGTGAGTCGCTTAGTTCCTCTGATTCTGGTGAACAATCTTTTTTAACTTTGAGGCTAATTTTCATCATTTCTCTCTCAACTCTGTATTTGCCAAGCCATGCCTTGAAATTTTAATCCACAATCAATCTCCTAAATTCAAATTTTATGAAAAATCCCCCCAAGTTACTGACGTCCATTATTTTTAGGCCGAAAACCAACAAGTCCATTTCTTTACATGAAAATTTTGAGTTTTTAAAGTTCTTTCCATGTCTCCCTCATCTTCTCTCTCTCTCTCTCTCTCTCTTTCTCGTTCACCATGGAGCTGGTTGTCTCTCTCTTCCCTCCATTTCTAAAATAAAATTATCAATTTGGGGTAATAAGCCAAAAGGAAACAAAAAATGCGAGTTGATTATCAAGTGGGAGCAGCTTGCCAAGCGACAATTCAAGAATCCTGGTGCATTAAAACAATACGCAAGTTCAAAATGACAATATGCAAATGGCATTATAACAAAAACGACAGTGGAATAAGAAAAACGACAGCAAATTTAGCAGTCAACCGTGGTCGTCTTGAGATCGCGAGATGAGATGAGATACCTCAGGGTGTCTTTTTGTACAACTTCAACATCTGTATTCTGTAGCCCGGAAGGGAAATTATTGTTAATAAATAAATAAAAAGTAAAAAAGTGGACAAGACCACCATTCAAACAGAGCACAAAAATTATATAATAAAGAAAAAGACCACACGTTTCTCCAAGGAAGAATTGGAATAATACAAGTATATTCCTTAAGACACCAAACAAGCTCAAATGGCCACAAATTATCATGTCACATGAACATAATGTAGAGAATAGGCGGAGGAGAGGGTCAGTGTCACATATTATTAATGTGTATTTGCAAATTAAGGAAGAGACGTAGAGTTAGGTGGGCATATGTGGTGGTTTAACAAGGGAAAATAATTTGCATGACACAACACACGAGCACGTGTTGTGTATCAAACTTGCCCACATACAAATACAATAGTGTTGGGGGTTAGGTGGTGGAAATTCATGACTTCCAAGGGGTTTGATTTGTCTGGTGCCCTATATTATTTTATTCATGCTTGGTTGCTTTGAACGCCTTTGTCCTTTTAACCTCCCTGAAGGGCAACTTCGACATTCTCATTTTAAAAGTATAAACCAAACATATAATTTTCTTTTTTTTTTTTTTCTAATTTTTTTTCTTCTTCTTCTTCTTCTAATTACCATCCTTGTTATGCTATTATGATTGGATTAACCAAACATTACAAGGCTAAATTGCTTCATGCCCCAAAAGAAAAACAGAACTTAATAAAGCTAATAAAGTCAATGATTCTTCATTTGAATTGGAAGTGTTTAAATTTTTTTCTTTTCACAAATTTGTGTGTCAAACACACATCTTTGTACGTGTTGATGCAAAATTTCGTCTAAAACCATATGAACATCTCTAAACTCATTCAAATTGAATGAGATGATTTCATTAAATGGGGCAATATAATTTATACAGTTCTTAACTAAAAAGTTTAATTTATTCATATTCATATGATTATTTATTTATTTATTGTTGGATGAAATTTTGCATCAAATCACGTGGAAATCTCAATTTCGCCAGCTTCAATTCTTTCATTGAAAATTAATTATATATATATATATATTTTTTTTTTAGGGGATTCAAAATTAGATTTGTGATAGCTAATATGATAAGCAAGTGAACATTTAATTCCATAATTAGAGAAGAGCAAAATATTATTTAAAAAAAAAAACTTTTCCTTCAAAAGAAAAAAACAAAAAACAAAAAAAGAAGATGAAATGTCAAAAAAACCCAGCGTAAGAATCCAGCTACTCATCCAGGCAACTCCTCTTGCCAACACAGACCAAAAACAAAATAAAAAAAAAAAAAACAAAAACAAAAACAAAAGACAAAAACAAAATTAAAAAAAAAAAAAAAAGCCAAAAAAAAAAAAGAAGAAAAAAACTTGGCATTGAACTGTTCTTACAAAACACATTTGAAGACAAAAACCAAACAACGATTTGTCCTATAAATGTAATTCTCTTGCCTATAAATACAACTACCTTTCCATATTGCAGTTGTCTAAACTGCACCATCTTCATCTCCGTCAACCTCTCTCGTAATAAATTCTGACCTCCTTCATACTTTTTATTTTTTCCTTTTTGCCTCGTTTTCTCCGCCTTGGCCTGTATATACACACATATATAATCTGGTAAAGTCTCCTCTTCAAGGCAACTCATTTTTCGCTTTCTGGGCATTTTCGTTTCTGGGGCTGCTCTGTTCTTCCTTTGTCGATTTGTTGCTGTTGCTGTTGCTGCTGGGTTTGTTCTTTCTTTTCTCTCGTCATGATTTAATGAATATTTTCCTGTTTCTGTTTATTGGATTCTTTGAAACTAAGATGTTTGGAAGAAGTCGTTTTTACGCAGATCTGTAAAGTATTTGTTGCACCGATTTAAAAACTGTTATATTGGTGATGCCAAACCTTCTCTTCCTTTATTGTTTATTTATTATTTTTTCACTATTTTTTCTCTTGGTAATTTGACCTTCCATTCTGGCAGTTATGATCGTAACGAAATAAACTGTTGGTTGCTAATTTGTTTCAACTCCGTTAGATGTTTTTGTAGACTTTGACAAATTGAATCACATTTATCTGCTTAATCCAATGTGGGTTTCAACCGCAGTCATCTTTACCCCCCCTCTTTTTCCTTTCTAAATATAAATAAATGAATTAGTATCATGCTTTTTTTTGTTAATCCTTAATAACAGAAATGAACAAATCACAATATCTTAAGATCCCATTTCAGTTTATTTTATCCTTTTTTTCCTTTCTTTTCGATTCACTATGTTTGATCGCTGGAATACAAACATAATCTTCTAACTTTAAGTTGTTTCATCATTCAAATGTCATTGCTATTTTCTTTCATCATTCCATAATGTGCTATGCCATAACTTGATGCTCAAACTTTTATTGCATTGGAGAGAACAAAAAATAAATAAATAAATAAATTGTATATAGACTTACTAAATGGGATATTTATGAATTTTCAGAATGGCTGCCACAGCATTTCATCAAGCAATTGGAACTCTGCAGACACATGGGAACTTAAAAAAATCGGGCCTTCATCCGGAGATTGGGAGTGGTGCAGTGAGATTACCATTTAAGGGTTTGAAGTTCGAGATTGGACTGTCGAAAAGAGCATGTCACAGCTCCGGCTCTAGAAACTTCATTGTGATTCAAGCCTCGGCTTCTCAAACCTCGGTGGTTGATCCAGCTTTGTCACCCTCGAACAAGAACACTAGTGAATCTCGGAAGAAATCTAGTATGTCACTTTTAACCTCATAAAACGTTGTTGTGTCATACCTTAACACCATGTGAAGATATGTGATATGATTGTATGCGTTTGGCATCTCGATATTGTTTTCAGATGAAGCAGCTTTGATTCTGATTCGACATGGCGAGTCCTTGTGGAATGAAAAGAATTTATTCACGGGCTGTGTTGATGTGCCTCTGACCAAAAAGGGTGTGGAGGAGGCCATTGAAGCTGGCAAGAGAATTAGTAACATACCTGTCGACATGATCTATACATCTGCACTAATCCGTGCGCAAATGACTGCTATGCTTGCTATGACTCAGCACCGTCGTAAGAAGGTAACTTTTCCGGTGTTAGAAAACAGAAATTTAAGCGTCTTGTTAGCTTGTTATAAATATAGTATTGTACTTGATGTCCATGTGTAGTTTGAAAAAGATTTTTCACAAATGGTCATTAGCGTATTGCTTGGAAGGGATAAACAGTTTCAGGTTAGAAATCTGTTAACTAAGGCCTTAATTACGTTCATGCTTTCTGTCTTTCGTTTATAGAAATGGAAAAGGCAAAAAAATAACAAGCAAATTATTACTATGTATTCTTCAAAAATGTCAACCAGAAAACGTAAAAGTGATGAAGAACAAGATTAAAGTATTTAAATTTGAATTTAATATTACGTTCATCTCTTAGGATTATTTAGAAGTTCGTCAAGTTTATCTTATTGTTTGTTTGTATCCCTAGAAATCCCTTCTTGATTGTAATTTCAATTACAGAGTTTATGCTTGATGAATGAATATTGAGTGTCAGATTTCGGCTTCTCTTGAATCATATGTTTTCTCTCCTTTGGTTCTATTTTTCTCTCTCTAGTGCTTCTATTTCTCTTCTTGGTTCTGTCTTTTCTACCTAGAGTTATCTCTTCCATCTTTTCTATCTTTTCTATCTTCTCCTACGTCAAAATGTTGCCAAATAAGGCCTAAAAATTTGATGTGCACTTGTATCTACTGACCTGTTACTATCAATTTTCCTACAGGTGCCTATCATTATTCATAATGAAAGCGAGCAGGCGAGAGTGTGGAGTCAAATTTTTAGTGAAGACACCAAAAAGCAGTCCATTCCCGTGATAGCATCTTGGCGATTGAATGAAAGAATGTACTTATTCTGTCTTTGCCCTTTCTCTTTATTCACGGAGAATTTTCCCTTTTCTAAAAACCTGTATGACTAACAAACTATTCTTCCAGGTATGGAGAATTACAAGGTCTCAATAAACAGGAAACAGCCGATAGATATGGGAAGGAACAGGTTCACGAGTGGCGTAGGAGTTACGATGTACCGCCTCCAAATGGCGAGAGCTTGGAGATGTGTGCTGAAAGGGCTGTTGCTTATTTCAAAGACGAAGTATGCGTTAAACTACATGATTTCTCATTATCTTGTTCTTCTACCAATTCTCATTCTATAGCATCTGATCGCTGATATACCTCGCTCAATGTAGATCGAACCCCAACTTCTATCCGGAAAGAATGTGATGATTGCTGCTCATGGGAATTCACTAAGGTCCATTATTATGTATCTTGACAAACTAACTTCCCAAGAGGTGATCAAAATCTCTACCATTTGTCAACGATATCTTTCTATCGCAACAAGAAAGATCTTAACACTCGAACTTGTTCATCTCTTGTCAGGTTATTAGTTTAGAACTATCGACCGGAATACCAATGCTCTACATTTTCAAAGAAGGTAGATTCATTAGAAGGGGAAGTCCAGTTGCACCGTCTGAGGCTAGTGTCTATGCTTACACCAAGGTAATGCTTTACTAGTTTCAGATTTGCTTGTGTTTTTTTTCGCATCTATTATCGCTCGTCTCATGTACTTGAAAATGTTTATTGCAGACTTTGGCTCTCTACAGGCAGAAGTTAGATGAGATGTTGAGTTAATATGTTGTTTCTGGCATTATACAAGGTGAACATAAGTGTTAAATACTTTTCTTATGTGCTTCTAAAGTAAGAAAAGAAAAATATGCTCATCCATTTTTCTTTCTTTTGTTTGTTCAGGGCCTTATGATCCAACTGGTGTTGATACTTATTATCGTTATCGACAATGTTGCGAAGTGTGCAAAACTGGTGTAATGGCAAAAATCTGTTTCTATTAGTCATCAGCGAGTAGAGCGGCTCGTTTTATGCGTTGTTTTCATTTGCACCCTTCCCAAGTTTTTGTTGCTTTTAGGTCCTTGTGGTGGTCCTGTGAAATGCGTCTATGGTTAAATCTTTTTTTGTAAAGTTCCATATGTCTAGTTGCTCTAGTTTGCTTGTTTTACTGTAATTTGAAAGCTGAAAAATACAGTGCCTCTTCTTGGTATTGTTGTTAAGACTTTGAATATGAAATTTCATGATGGTCTGAGATGTGGATTATATTGTATTAAATAAGATTATAAGTAAGTAATTTTTTTGCCATGTTAAACGTGCCAAATCCACTATTTTCAGACCCCATGAGTGTGAATGGGACAGAAATCTATTTATATTGCGAAAGGTCTAGATCTGAATCTTTTGTACAAATATGACTTGGTCCTTCTTTCCGTCATGATACACGAAGTGGACTTTACAGGGATTTCTCGACGATTCTCTTCTGATATCGGATCTGATAAGTTGACAACGCTTTTGTTGTCTTATTTTGACCATTCTCTAAGAAAATGGTTTCTTTTTTTTTTTTTTTTTTTTTTGCCCTTTTCTTTTCTTTTAACCGTAATTGTTGAATTAATTTCTTGAGCGTCTTTTTTCGTAGCAATGATTTTATATATTTTTCTGCTCTATCTTCTTAAGTTCCCAAGTTCATTTACCAGGGAAATCTATTTTAAAATTTTCATCCAAACTTTTTTCAATTTCCTTTTCTAATTTTAAGCCCCTTTTTTTTTTTTTTTTTTTTTTTTTTTGAAAAGGGGTATATCATTTGCAATAATAAAACAATACAAGCCAAATAAGAGGTCAGGAGAAAATTAAGTGGAGAGCTATGTTCCCTCTGAGTATATTATCAAATTCATGACATTCTTGCATAAAACTCATAAGATAATAAGAAGACCTGTAATACAATGGACACGATTCTCGATTGATATGAGATTAATAACAAAACAAACAAACAAACAGACTTGGTAAATCCAACACATTAATCACATGATATGAGAATTCATCAAATGTCCAAACAGTTCAACAATACAACACCAGTTGAGTTGAGAGCTTAAAAGTTATACAAAAACTGTTTGAGGATTTTACAGTTTCTAAATGGACAATCAAAGAGGTCAGTAAAGACTACTTTTCTACTCAGCCGAGTTACCATTACCTCAATTACTAGTTCTCACTCATTGCACCACTTCAGTAGGATTTTTACCGTCAGTAGCCACGAGCTTATTGTGATCCGGTGACGCCATGTCTGATTCTATCCCGTGCAATGGAGAACTGTTCTTCTCGCTGTTGGAAGGATCAGAATCCCCTTCTAGCTTGATAGAATCCAACGATGGAGTGTTGTTCGGGACTGGTTGAGGGGCCGCTGAAGGAGGATCTGCTCGTGTCCAGAAAGCAGGGATCCTTTTGTCATCCTCTTTCATTCTCTCTGCATACTTATTTATGTCAAAACCAGTGTTGTTATTTCCACCAAATGCAGACTCCAGCTGATCCATGTC
>JAFMPE010116887.1:0-11828 GCA_024759925.1 Ficus religiosa | reverse complement strand
ATATATTTGGTGTGTTATCTTCTTAAAAAGATTGTGTGGTACTATAAATGATGTCAGTTAATGTTATAATTTGGTAAATCGAATTGATATCTATTGTGCTAGTAATAAACTAATAATATTGTTGAAATAAAATGCCATTACATGAGTGAATGGTACTTGTATCATCCAGAGTTTTGTTTCTCTAATTCTTTTAGTGCTGCGGACGAAGGAAGCTAAAAAATGAAATATTAATTTTTAAAAAAATAAATAAATGACGAGAAAGGATACATAATATCATCAAAAGTAAGAAATATATTTGGATTAGATTGGCATATCTTAAACCTATTTCATCTCATACTGATTCCTTCACTTGAATATTGTTAAAATAGATGCCCAAAAAGTGAAAATAAACAAGTCCACCATTTGCAACAAACCAGAAAGCCCAAGAATATTTCCATTTGAGTTCCGCCGAATCTATGTCAGTCCCATTGGCTTCTGCCTTAACCGCGACAAGCCAATCACGGTTTATTGTAGCTTGTGTACGTGACGTTCAAATAACAATTAAGGTGAAATTACGTCAAGAACAACAATCTTTTCATGGTCGGTGATTCATTTTGCTAGTTCGTTATTACAGATAGTTTCTACAAAAAAAAATCGTATTAATGATGTATAAAATAACTTGAATTCCCAAAACACCCATAATATTAACAATGCTTGTGCAACATGTTGGACATACTTTTCACTAGGGATGGCAATGGGCAGGTGAGGTGGCTATGCTTCCCCCACCTCCTTTTTACTCCCCATACCCTGCCTAATTTAGAGGGGGGGGGGGGTGTGGGTGGTGGGGTTGGGGAATTCCCATTGCCAATGCCAATGGCGGATGTATTGAGGGCTAAGTGAGGGCTATAGTCCCCATTGAATTTTTTTTTCTTTTAATTTTACCCTCAAAAATTTTATGGTTTTCATACTTTGCTCCCACTCACAATTAAAAATTTCCACATAACCCCCTAATTTTTTTGTGTAATTTTACCTAAAAAATTTCATAGTTTTCCTTCTTTGTCCAAACTAAAATTACAAACACTTGCATAATCCTGCTGAAATTTTACCCAATGGTGTTTTTTTTTTTTTTTCACTTTGATGTTAATTTAAAAAAAAAAAAAAAAAGGTTACTCCCACATTGAAATTTGTGTCCGGCTCGTCACTAGGACATGCTATACCAAACAACACATTTATTCATTAAGAATTTAAAAAAAAAAAAATCAAAACATAGTCCACTAAACTTTTCATACAATTTAGCAACATAATTAAAATATATGTATATGAAATTTAGCAACATAATTTTAAAAAAAATAACCAAGGTTAGTGATAGCTCTTTCTTTTTCCTTTATGGAGATGTTTTATTTTTTGTATTCCGATCAAAATTTTAAATTTGAATGTAATACTATATATATTTATAGGGTAAATATTCATCTTATTGGGGTGTTAATCTTAACCTCCACCCATATAGTATTCCAAACTTGCCTAATTATAGACGGGTACTCGTGAGTACCTGCATCTACAGATAAAATTGTCATCCATACTTTCCATCACGTAACAGTACACTTTGTGGTTGGAATCCTTCTTTAACAACGGCAATAAGTTAGTATAAATAATTTTGAATTAGATCTTATTCACATGTGATAAGCATAATGTGATAACCAGTGCAAGCGGTGTTCAGAGAAGGAGGAGACATTTTGGCATGCTCTTTGGTCATGTTCACAGGTTCAGGCCATTTGGGAAAACTGTGCGCTATGGCCCGTGCTAAAGCATTTTTCAGGTAGTGGAACGGACGGATTGTGCCTTTTTGCCCATCGTTTCCTCAACAAAATGACCTAGAGGTTTTTGCAATGTTGATGTGGTACATTTGGTGGACTCGAAATGTAGGGGTCTTTGAGGATGTTTGGAAGTCTCTGACAAAAATTCCAGAGGGAGCTGGTCAACTTCTTGGAGATTTTCACCTCTGTCGATTCTTTGATCAACTTGTGCCCACATCTAGACCAAGTCTTATCTCCAACTGGATTAAGCTGAGAGCTGAAACTTTCAAACTCAATGTCGATTATGTTGTACTTGGGGGCAAGGATTATATTGGCGTTGGTGCTGTTATTAGAGATGATACTGGTGCTGTTTGTGCTTGCTTAGCAAAGTGGCTGAGGGGCTCTTTCTCTCCTTTCGTAGTGTAATGTTTGGCGCTTAGAGAGGGGTTGAAATTTGCTGCGGCTCATGGGATGCCAATCTCTGTCGCTAAATCTGATGCCATGAATGTCGGCCAAGCAGTTAATTCGTGTAATGATGATGCTACTTTAGATGTGGTGGTTCGAGATATTAAACTTTGATTGAATTCAGCTACTAGTGGAAGTACTTGCAGCCATGTTCTTCGTCGTGGAAATATGGTTGCTCATCAGTTAGCTAGCCTTTTGTTTTGCTCCTCTTGTGATTTGTATGGAATTGATGCTATCCCCTCCTTCATTAGAGAAGCTGTCTTAGCCGATTTGGCTTCTTAATAAAATTCCAACTTTTGTTAAAAAAAAAAAAAAAAAAGATGTTATTCACATGTTAATTTCCATTAAACCGTACACTATTATTGCGTTTTTAAATAATTTTTAAGAACTATAATTTTCTCCCTCAACTTTTAAATAATTGCAGTTTGTCCCCATCTATTAGAAATCCTTGTAATTAAGTCCCTTATAGATATTCTGCCAAACTAGTGTTCATCAAATTTGTTACCCCTATTTTTCTAATCCACGATAAGTTCAAAAAGGCGCCAATTTTTTTTTTTTAATAGAATAAAAGACAAAAAACCAAAATCCCTTAAAAAAAACGAAAACAAAATACGAAATCTAGTTTCAGATAAACCAGAAAAACACTTCGAAGGTTTAAAGTTTTTAATCCTTTTTTTTTTTTTCCCAAAAGTATAGGTAAACAACGTCATATTCAACTAAGTTTTACCCTTTTCATTCAGGAAAAAAGAAAATATTAAAAAAAAATCCTTCCTTTTTCAATTATTTTTGGATGTAAAAAAAGGCTCTTGTATTTCATATGTAGTTTATGTCATTCGAGTCAAGAAGACCCCAGCACTAATGGGTTAGGGAGATTAGTTGTCTGGTTGAGTAGTTACCAGGAAATCAAAATTCCCCTAATTATTATCCTACTTAAAGCTTATGGATACCATTTCATATATATATATATATATATTGTAAATAACTAATAAATCCCAATAGGTAAAGGTCTTCATATTCAAACATGTTGATTATATGAAAGAATTTGTTTGGAAAAAAAAAAAAAATTAGACCAATATGTAGGAATAGAAGATGTCTAAAATGGGTTTGACTTGATTAATATTAAAATTGAACCAACCACTACAAGAAAATCCAACTATCACACAACTCGAATTCGTGTTCAAAAGCACATTTACAAGCATAAAATTGTACTAATGGAGAATGTCAACAACAACTTCAATTTCCCATTTTCTATTCTAAAGTTGCCTAAAGTTTGGACTCACTAAACCTACTCAACTTTTGGTGATGCCCATAAAAGGCTCGTCTGTTCACCTAGTTTCCACACAATCTAATTCCTTCGAAGCATTCTCCACTTGAGCTATTTCATAGACAAGCTCTTTTCTAAGTCTCAAGAGATTTTAATTTCTTTTTTCGACATTTAAAATGGCGAAACATGATTCGATCACAATTGATGTTGATCAAGAGGCAAGAACGGCTGCCAAGCTAGAGAAGGTGCCAATGCTGGCTGCACCGAAGCCTGCGAAGAGAGGATGGAAGAAAGGCATCGCGATTACCGACTTTGTTCTCAGGCTTGGTGCCACAGCAGCTGCTCTCGGCGCGGCAGCCACCATGGGAACTGTCGACGAGACTCTTCCCTTTTTCACTCAGTTTTTCCAATTCGAAGCGAGCTACGACGATATGCCTACTTTCATGTTTGTGCTCAAATATATATATATATATATATATATTTATATTTATTTATTTATTTATTTATTTATCGTCTTTCAATCTCGTCCAATTATCAAGTTAATATGGGGTATTCATGTGTGCAGGTTTTTTGTGATTGCAATGGCAATTGTGGGAGGTTACCTAGTCCTCTCCCTTCCACTCTCGATCGTAACCATAATTCGTCCCCACGCTGTTGGACCAAGACTTGCCTTACTTATTCTAGACACGGTATGCTCTCACAGTTTGAGATAAATTTTTGCATAAATGATACTTAAACTTACTTCAACTTCATTTTGACATGAAAATTTTGCCTTGTTGAAAGTTGATGCTGACACTAACCGCTTCGTCTGCTGCCGCCGCAACTTCCATAGTGTACTTAGCCCACAACGGAAACTCGAGTGCCAATTGGATGGCAGTTTGCCAGCAGTTTACTGGTTTCTGCCAGGGAGCCAGTGGGGCTGTGGTGTCCGCGTTCGTCGCGGTTGTCTTCTTGGTGTTGCTGGTTGTGCTCTCTGCTTGCGCTCTTCGGAGAACTTGACAACTTGGGACTTTTCGTATGTTTTAAGAATGTGATGTTTGTTTATGGTTTTCTTCTTGGCATTTCCTCAAACATGTTGTTGTGCAGGCCAAATTGATGGAAAAAGAATCAAAAGTGATTTTATTACGGATGTGTAATTCAAACTGTTGTCATTATGTATACTCTCTATTTGTTATCTAAAATTGGTCTTTTTTTCTGTTTTCAAGCATGGATTAAGCAATGGCTTTTTTTTTTTTTTTTTTTCCTTTTCCATTGCTATACATTTCCTTACTAAATCAGGACACAAGCCAAAAAAATTGATCCAAAAGTACTTAATTACAGAGTGGACTCTATTTCAATCCCTCGAGAATTGACGGAAACGAAAAAACAAAAGAAAATAAATTGTTCCAATCTGCCCTACTTCATTAAATTTTAGATTCAATTGAAGACCTGAATTCGGAAAATTTGCATTAAGGTTTATATTAGATTTAGAAATTTGTGATCAGAAATGGAGTTTTCCATCTTCACGTGAGGTGTACACAGGTTTTTCATAACCAATTGAACAGGAAGTTAAACCAAACGTGGTACATTGTCAAAGGTGAATTTATCAAAATTAGAAGTTTGGAAGGCAAGTTGCTAGAGGATGACAAGTTCGAGGAGAATCAGTGCTAAATACACCATTTTTATAAAAACCTTTTAGAGTAAGAGATGGAAACGAAAATTCTTGAGTAAAATGCAATTTGTATTAATTTCCAAAGAGGAAAATGAGTTTTTTTATACTTAATACACTAGAATTGGTATTATATTACCCAAAATGATTTTTGATGTGAGAATCCCAACACGGTCAATAATCTTAACCTACTTCCCTAACTTTCCAACTGAAAATGGAAATATTTTTCAATAGAGTAGAACACAGTTTTGAGGCATACATACTCTTTCAAGATTTTTAACTGATTTTAACTGTACTAGTACAATCCTGTGTTCCAAAAAAACTAGAAGAACTCGAAATCGAGATATTTACCTCCTGACTTCATGTCTCCTCCTACCATCCCTCCTCCGCCGGCCATCCTTTTGCTGCTGCTGCCTACGCCAACGGGGTCGACGGCCCCAAACTTTCCAGGAAACTCGGCCTCAACTGGTCTAGGCACTTCCGGCGGTGTGCTGCATCGTATCAAAGCCCAGTTCACGCCTTCAAAGAAGGGATGCTGCTTGATCTCGGTTGCACCCCTCTTTACTCCGAGCCGGTGCTGTGGCTCCTTAACCAGCAAGCCGCGGATCAGGTCCCGGCTAGCATAGCTCGTTGCTGGTGAATCTGGGAACTTGAGTTGCTGTCCCACCACGTTGAACAGCGTAGCACGGTTTCCTGAGCCTTTGAAAGGTGTTTTGCCATATAGCAGTTCGTGCAAGAATATGCCAAACGTCCACCAATCGACTGCGCTGCCGTGGCCTTCTCCCTTGATGATTTCAGGAGCTAAGTATTCGTGGGTTCCTACAAACGACATTGACCGTGCTTGAGTAGGTTCCGCAACCAGTTCCGGAAGTGCACTAGCAGGCATTCCAAAATCAGCCCGAGCTTTCCGGGTTTTCTTTTTGTTCTTTTGAGGGAAAATCTTTGGGATAAAACATGCAGGCTGGATGCACACTGACGAGGGCTCGATACAAGCAGGCTGGACACAGAATGCACCACCAGCCCCTCTTTTCGAAGGATCGGAATCTAACGATGTTTTTATTAATGTTGGCGAAACAGCGCATCTTAGGGAAAGATCAAAATCCGAGAGCATTATGTGCCCATCATCCCGGACCAACACATTTTCCGGTTTCAAGTCCCTGTAGACAACTCCAAGCATGTGAAGATACTCAAGTGCCAACAGAACCTCCGCAGCATAGAACCTGCACAAATAGAAGACGATAATGATATCATTCTCGTGCCGGAAAAAAGAGTTGCATTTGCTTAAGATCATAATTCATAGAATATAATCATCTCGTCTGCTTAAATCTAAAACGAACAAAAACAAAAAACAAAAAAAAAAAGAAGGTATAGACTAATACTCTGCAAATTTACTACAATGTAAATCATACCGTGCAGCATACTCCGAGAAATGCTTCCCCGGCTGTCGTTGCCTCAGAGTGTGCAGATCACCACCAGGGCAATACTCCATCACCAAACAGGAGAATCTATCGGTCTCGAAATGCGTATACAAAGTCGGCAGGAAAGGATGGTCGAGTAGCTGGAGTATTTCCCTTTCCGTCTGCGCTCTAGTTAGCTTCTTCCTGCTCGCAAGAGATGCCTTGTCCATTACTTTCATCGCGAAATAACATCGAGTTCCACTCAGTTCCGACAGATACACGCTGCCAATGTCACCACAGCCGAGCCGTTTCAGTAATCTAAAATGGCTCATGCCCAAAATCCCATCCCGCGCTCGTATGGCAAGAATAGACTTCCACCTTGGATCGTTCCCTTTGTGAGGCTTATTGGCACTCCCTGTGATGTTACTCCAGTTGCTATCATCACTAAGGCCACTGCTATCACTTGCTCGACTAACACTCGTTTTCGCACTCTCAAGTGAATCCCCTCTAACACTCCCCTTGGTGCTCTCACAATTCCTCTCCATACTAAGCATGCCATCGCTAGTGATCGCATCACTTCGATACGTGCTCGCACAGCTATTAACAATACTCATCGCCGTGACAACACCAGTACTGTCAATGCTACTATGTGGGCTTACGTTGCCACTTGGAGGCAAAGACGCATCCCAAACACATTCCTTCTCGTCAGAATCTGGGGGCAGTGAATTGTCTGTGTTTTGAGACGCACGAGCGACAGAAAACGGCGAAGGCAACGTGCCCAGATCAGCAGGCTCTTCAACCAAACTTTCTGCAGGTGAAAGAACGGCCGGGCTTGGTTTCTTATGGGGATCCCGAATGGAAAGATCTTCTAGAAAAGGACCCTTTATAGACATGCTCTTCATCAAGCATCCAGCCTCGGATTTATTCCTACCAATCGGAACATAGACCGTCCGCATCAGATCAGTATCAACAGGCTCTGGGGGATGACTAGCCCCAGAGAAAGAACTAGAACCTCCATCATCAAACGAATCGCCGCCAATTCCTCCCTTAAACGTAACAGTAAAATCGGGCATAAGTTCCTCCAGTCCCGGTAAAGAAGTCTTCCCTTTCCATGTCCTCATAGGCACAGGTGAGCCTGCATCGTGAGGATTTTCTCGCATATCAGACCACAATGTCCCCCCCACTTCTTTCGCCGAAACCAGCCGTGTTTTCGACAAATGAACCACCTCTTTCGTTGACGCCATTGCTACTTCTTCTGCGGCGACTAAAGCCAGGCGCCCATTGGATAACCCACCCACAACTTCTCTAGCCATAGATTCTCTCACCATAGCCGACTGAATTTTCGATAGCTGAATCACTTCATTTGGTGAGGCTGTATGTGCAAGTGATAGCTCATGACTCAAACTCGGAGGTTTTACGGGAATGACTTTCAATTCTGGAATCCTCTCCATATCTAGAAACCTCAACTAGTCTCACATGGAGAAAGTCTTTGGCTCACACAAATCTGCAGATAAAAAAACAACACATTGAAGTTCTGATCAAAAGTAATAAATTGATTAATGAGCACTCCATTTCTGGTCCAGAACAAAAAAGGTAAAACCTCTTAAATATGGCTCCTATTTAAAACAAAACGAAACCAAAAAAAAAAAAAACGACACGCCCACAAACAATAAACAAACAAAAACAAACATGTGAGAAGGTTTGGAGCGTGATTAAAAATTGAGTGTGGTTTTGTGATGTTAATCAAAATGCCCACTAACTCTCTAAAGACAAATTAGGGGGCAAAAAAAACTGAAAGAAGAAATGGAACAAAAATTCCCTAACGTCAACATCAATCAAACACATTTCAGAGACTGCTAAGAAAAAAAATCCATTCGAAGATGAGGAACCCTAGATTAAAAACTTAAAAAAAAATGAATAAATAAGTAAAGATGGGTGAAAAGGAAAAATTCCCGGTTCTCATTGCAAAACCTCCATTCCAAGCAACACTTTACAAAATAATGATTATAATATTAATTTAGAAAAACAAAAAAACAAAAAACATCAATGTGGAAATTGAACGACACAGTATTAAAAGAAAGAGATCTCGAAGAGTTTGGGAAGACTAAGGAAAATGTTGTGTTGAAACAAGAATAAAATAATAAATTCGAAGCATTAAGAACGACAAACGCACCGGAGCGTAAACAAATAACCGACGAAGAATCCAAATCAGTACGGAAAATCCTTGTAAAAGGACGACGACGATGAAAAACACCAAATTCTCAATGCAATTTTAGGGTCATCTTCCACAGAGTGAACAAAAAGATAGATTGAAGAAAACCCAAAATGGGGTTTCTCTTCTTCTTCTTCCTTCCTTTTTTTTTTTTTTTTTTTTTTGCAGTTTTTGTTGGAGAGATCAAGCAACTATCAGAGCTATCTCTCTCTCTCTCCGTCTGAATGGGTCACTTTATGTTTCTCTCTCTAAAACTCTCTCTCCTTGTGTGTCTGAAACAGTTGCTTTTTAACAGTGATGGCTTGTAGTGCTATAATTAGCTCTCTCTTTCATTGTTGCTTTTTTTTTGCTTTCATTTGCTTTTGCGTGCTTATTGTCATGTGTACAGTACTGTAATATGGACTGCCCACTTTAGCACATGAGAGAGAAAAAAGAAAACAAAAAAAACAAAAACAAAACAAAAAAGAAAGAGAAAGAAAAAAAGTTAGTATGTGGGGCCCACATTCAAGAGTGGGGACCATCCAGGAATGTGGGACCCCGTGTGTTCCTTCTTTGTGCTACACTTTCCTTTCAAACCCCCACCCCTCCTCTCCATTTTTTAGGACTGATTTATAAATCGCCCTTATTTATTCCTCTAAAAAAAGAGAGAAATTTCACGTTTCTTTCCTGCATTTTAGGCCTCATCGCAGTTCCTACATTTTGTGACAAAACTCAAAATTCATTAGACAAATATGAGATGATAAATTAATAAAAGGAGAAATATATATTTAAATTTTAGACCTTATCATGTTTTTACATTTTGTGATAAGACTCAAAATTCAAGGATAAACGTGAGATAATATCCTCACTTTTCATTAATTTAAATTAATAAAAAAAGAAATTTTATAAATATTTTAAAATTTGGAAAGAACATATATTATGAATTAAAATTTAAGCATTTTGTGATAAGATTTAAAATTTAAAGAGGAAATGTGAAATTTTTTTTCTTTTTTCTTTTTTTTTTTTTTTAAATTACATACCTTATATGATCTTACTCCTTAATTATTTGAGCGTGATTATCACACCCTTTTAGTTACACCTTTTTTTCACCCGCCAATCAACATATCATCCCTTCTTTAGACAATCTTTTTTTATTTTTGTTTTTTAAATTTTGTTTTCTCCAACCTTTTTTCTTTTTCTTCTTATTGAGAAATTCCAGATTCCTTTTTCACATATTAAGAGATATTTGCATAGTTTTACTTGAAATTAAATTAGTGAGACTAATAGAGCTATAGATTGTGCTTATCCTTTTTTTTTATATATGAAATTATGTTTTTTAATAATTAAAATCTTTTTTTTATCAGAACAAATTTATATCTTAAAAGATTAATTAAAAAAAGGTAATTAAGAGTGTTTTTTTTTTTTTTGGGGGGTATGCTCATGTTTGTATTAACATTTGCCCTTGAGCCGGTCATGTTCTAGCTCTCCTGCTCCCTAAAATATTTATGCCCTATAATAGAATATGCTAGATACAGTTATGATGTTTTGGTTTTCAATAAAGGATTAAAATCATGTTATCAATTATGTCCTATTTACATTCATATTTTGATCGGATCGTGAGCAAATCAATGTCTTAGATTATTATTTACTGAAACTTTGAATTGTACATATAAGAAAATTGTGGTTTAATTGGCACACCCCTTTTAACTCTCCATACCTCCTTTCTAAACAAACCTCTCTCCTAAATTTAAAATATTTAAATTTACTTATTACACACCCCTATGTTTCCAAAATTATCCCTAACTATTTTTGTTTAAAACCAAAAAAAAAAAAAAAAAAAAAAAAAAAAAAAAAAAAAACCCTACTCTATCAATTCTAATTTCTTTATTAAGAATGACAATGGGGCGGGGTGGGTGCGGGTGTGCCTCCCCCACCCCCATACCTGCCGCCTCCCTTTTTATCCCTCATACCTGCCTAATTTAATGCGGGTGCAGGGATGGGTAATACCCGCTGAGGGTACTATACTCATACCTTACGCATTTATCTATCAAGAATTATTTAAAAACTTTTTTAAAAACTTCTATTAAAGTTTTCATAAATTTTAATAACAAAGTCATAATTAAAAATGAAACTAAAACATTAAAAACAAATCCGAATTTTATAAATCCATAAAACTAAATTCATAAAGTAAACAAAAACATTAAAACACTAATTTTATTATTCTTCTTCTATTATAAGGGAAATATGCAAGGTGAGTGTGGGTATGGGGGAGCTTCCCCCACTCCCGCCCTGCACCCACATGGGTGGTTAATCTTAACCCATGTACCCGCCTTCGCACCCATAGACTATTCCCCATATCCATGCCATGATAGGCGGATACCCGCACCCGTGGATAAAAATGTCATATGTATTCTTTACTTACACATCCAACCACCTTAGTTTTATTCTTTTATTTTTATTTTTATTTTTATTTTTTTAAATTGGACTAACCTTTGTTTTTTGTTTATTTTTTTTTCTACTAATAAAATATAATTTACGTCTAGAATATTATCTACTTTTTTTTTTGTTTATTTTGATATTCTACTTTGATCATTAAAAAAACAAAAAAAAAATTTACAAAAGAAAAGACAAACAACAAAAGAACTTCGTAATTCGTAGATATAATGCAGCCCAAATAATCAATAATCAAACTGTAAATCTAATATTCAGAGGAAAAAAAAAAATTACACTCAGCAAAAAGGTCACATATTCAGCAATGAAAGTTGCAAAAAAACTCGACAACAATCAATAAATATACATAATAAATTATTCTGATATAATTTCTTGTCTGGCAACAAATCAAATCGTCGTATAAAGCCAACATTCAAATGCGAAAAGAAAAGGAATGAGACATGACACAAGTTAAATACATACCGGCCGTGAAGCTATTATATAGAATATTAATGTATCTCAGTTTAATTTTTTAGAATACTCGTTAAAGAGTGAAAATTAGGATTTTTGTAACAATTTTTAAAGTAATAAGGTTTATGTGTTGTTTATTTGACGATTTGATATGTATGTATGGAACCGACATCGCAATCTCTATCGATAT
>JAFMPE010116871.1:0-11831 GCA_024759925.1 Ficus religiosa | reverse complement strand
AATAATAATAATAATAATAATAATAATAATAATAATAAATTTGAGGTGTAGCTCACAAAAAAAAAAAAAAGAATAAAGAATAAAAAGTGGATGACAAAGTAAGTTGAAATCAAGTTTTGGGGTGTTATTGGGAGTGTTGCAAAAGCTATACAAAGGTCCTAGAATGATTATGTGTTTAGGGTGATTTGAGCCACATTATTATCCTTATCCTACCATTATCCTAGCCTAATATTACAAGCCTAAAAAGTCATAATGATCCTTGGTAATGGGTTTGTCTACATTAGTAGAGAGTGATTAGAAAAGTAAGCATATGGAGTTCGAAAATTTCATCATCTAAAGATCAATCATAATTAACTTGTTTGTATAAACTGATTAGAGTTATGAGTGGTTGAGTGTAAAAGGGTATATTCACACACACAAACATCAAAAGAATTTAAGGCGATGTGAGATAAGCATTTGAATTAAAATTCTAAACTTTTACGATATTTAGAGTTTTTCTTGAGCTATGTGAAATCTTTGAAGCATGTTTGAAAATCAAATTGAATTTGTATTCACTTCTTTTTCATTATTTTTCTCTTTCCTCTGCTCAAGGACTGGCAAAATGTTAAGTTTTGGGGTATTTGATACCTTTATTTTTATAGAGTTATTTTATCATTCTTAAGGTTATATTTTTGCTACAATCTTAATTTTTATTTTTGTTTTTATTTTTTCCAAAATTATTATGATGTCCCAATGTGTACGTTAATTATGTTAATATTAAAAATTAGCAATTTGGAACTTAAAGATATTCAAAACATCAATAAAATGCTAAGAGGAATTCAAATTTAGCTTTCCACCACTCACGAACAGCCCACACGAGTACCACGCACCATTTCGGCCGTCAGATAACGAGGAGAAGGCCCAGATTGCGAGCTCCTCACACACGGCTAGCCAGGTGTGTGATCCGTCCGCGTGTTAGTGCCCACAGGCCGTGCCAGATCCGGTGCTTCATGTTCCACAGCTCTGCGTGCACTTGCAAGCTTCAACTAGTCCTAGCTCACCACATGGCCCCAACTTCAGCGTATCTCCAATCGTTGCTCACCACGTATCCTGTTGGCCCCTAGGGCTGACTCACGTCAGCCTTTGCCGTAGCTGAGAAAAAAAAAAAGGAAAAATCAATATAAAAAAAAGGGGGTGTTTTTGGAGGCTGAGGCTGAGGCATATTAAAAAGGAGCCTAGGGCTTTATGAAGGGTGTCTTTGGCTATTTGGAGCTGAAAACCAAAGAAAAAAGAAGAAAACAAATATTTTAAGTTTTAGGTTTAGTTCCTACAAAATTGTGGAGAAATTATCTTGAATCATCAAGAGGAGAGGGAGAATAAAATTTAGGAGAAATGCTTTGGAGACTTGTGACACCTCCATAATTGGGTTTTCTTACTTTATTTTTTTATCTTTTGATTTTTGTAATTTGATAATAATTAAACCTTTATTTTGTAGATTTCTATATTTATATATAAAGTAATTTTCTTTTCAACGGATACGATCTATCCGAATTATGATTATTTGAGTTTTTCTATTTTTAATTGATTGATATTTTATTCTAGTTCTATGCCAACTTTTGCATGATTTGGTATTTGATTTGAGACTAAGAATTAATAATTGAATAAGTTCTTGTTTAATCTACCATAAGATTATCATAAGCTAGAGACAATTATGAAGCTTGTACAACATCATGAATTTATAGTTCTTAATAAATTATGATAAGTTGTTTGAAACCGAAAGGTAATGAGGCTTATTATAATACATTGTTAATACTTGAGAAAGATTAATAAATATATTAAAAAGATTCGTTGGCAACATATGGAATAGACATTGATTAATTTGATTAGAGAATTTGAATATGATTAATCCGATTAAATCAGAAACCTTATATATTTAGTATTTTGAGTCTTTTGTCTTTTTACTTATTTTGTTATTTTTATTTAAAAATATCTTTACAATTATTCAAATAAAGTTGAAGTTAATATAATTTTCGGTAATTGGTAACGACAGTTCTCGTGGGAATGATAATTTACCTATCACTTTATAACTTGTATACGATATTGTGCACTTGCAATTTTCCGCAACAAGTTTTTGGTGTCATTACCGGAGAGGATGGGTTTCTTTTGTTTACGATATTACTTTTTTTCTTTTTTTTGTAATGACTTCAATTTTAAAAAATAAATTGATTTGTTATTTTGAAGAATTTTTTTTTATTTTTGAAAGAAAATTTATTAAAAAAAATTTTTAAGGTAATTTTTGTACTTATAAAGATTTTAATTTAAATTAACTTTTTATTATAATAGTGTCAAAGTATGAAACAATAGATATTTTTGTAAACAGATTATAGTTTGAGAGGCATTCTTGTTAGCTACTTAAAGTTTGAGAGATATAAACATCAATTTTCAAAGTTTCGAGAGACAAAGTTACTAGTATGTTATAATTTTATTATCAATTCCGTCCATTTAACTAAAAGGAGTAAACATATTAACATTTCATAATTCAACGAGTAAGTACTAGTTTTCAAAGTTCAATGAACAAAGTTAATGGAACACCTAAATTCAAAGTGCAAAATTGAAATTTGTCCATGACAAAAATATCAAAATTACTACTTATTAAAAGTTCAATTAAAAGTTCAAGGAGTTTTGATGCATTTTAAATTGTTGGGCCATTAACCTAACGTTAAGAAGACAGATGAATTCCCTTGGCAGTAAAGTCCACGTGTCTCATGGTGAAAATATAAGGAAAGGTCGAATCAAGTTGGAATTGGTTATGAGTTGGCATACGAGGTAGTTAAACTAAATAGACAGCAATTAGATGGAAACATAAGACACTCTGAAAATGAAATTGAAAGAGAGAGGAACAGATAACAAAGGCAGGTCCAGCTCTTGATAACTTTTAAGAATCATCATCATCATCATCATCAACATGTTCACAACCCTTACAAGGGGAGGAAAATTTCTTGGGCTGATTCAACCTTTTCGAAGATGACACTCTTCAGAAGCTATAACATAGCGTCAACTAACAGACTAAATATATCTTTTTGGGTCAGAGGAGAGTAAATTAAAAAAAAACAAAACAAAACAAAAAAAAAAAAAAAAAAAAAAAGAAAAGAAAGGGAGGGAAAAAAAAGGAAAAAAAAAGGAGGTGCGGGGTCAGCAAAGAAAGAAAAATGGGGACGATTTGGATATGGAGTTGGAGACACACAGACACAGCAACATGTGATAAACCATTTCTCAAGGAAAATGATTTTTTTGACTTAGAAGATCTTAAAGAGCAGGCCACCGTGCGTCGCAAAGAAGGGCGCAAACACGAGCGACTCGACGGCCATGAGCTTGATAAGAATGTTGAGCGATGGTCCAGATGTGTCCTTCAGGGGATCACCGATGGTGTCACCGATAACAGCCGCTTTGTGTGGGTCGGATCCTTTCGGACCAAGGGCTCTCGCATGCTCGGAAGCTCCAGCCTATTATACACAAGAAGATGAAATTACTACAGTAAACCGAAACCTACTTGAATTCACCAATAAAAAGCACAATCCTAGAATTCAAATTAGGTGCATACCTCGATGTATTTCTTGGCATTGTCCCAAGCACCACCAGTGTTGGAGGCAGAGATGGCAATCTGTCGATTAATGAACGATGGGAACAATTAACAAAAGTTTTATTTTAAAGCCGAATTCATACAGATGTGACCGAGCAAATTAATAACCTTTACCTGGACACCAGAGACGAGGGATCCAGCGAGAACACCTGAGAGGGTTTCGACACCAAAGAAGATACCGACAATGAGGGGCGTAAGCATGACAAGAGCACCAGGTGGGATCATCTCCTTGATGGAGGCATCGGTTGAGATCTTAACACAAGTGGCGTAGTCAGGCTTGGTACTGCCATCCATGAGACCTGGGATGGTGTTGAATTGCCTGCGCACTTCCTCGACCATCTTGAGAGCCGCACTTCCCACACTCTTCATCGTCATGGCAGAGAACCAGTATGGAAGCATTGCACCAACAATCAAACCAATGAATACTTTCGGAGTCAACACATCAACGGTTTCAATATTTGCACGGCTCACGAACGCACCGAAAAGGGCAAGGGATACAAGTGCAGCAGAACCGATTGCGAATCCCTAAAAAATATAATTAAAAAAAAAAAACATCTATTAGCCATATTTATCTTCCTATAATCACGCAATTCACATGTTACATGAGTTCTTTCCATCAAAGACAAACTGAAGACAATTCAAATTGTTAGAAGCCACAATAACATTTGTCAATTAATCCATAATTAGAAGGAAAAAACAAACAAACAAACAAAAAAATAAAAAATAAAAAGAGAAAAAGGAAAACTAGCTGCCAAGTAACGTCCATATAGAGCTTATGATGGCTGAATTATGCATGTGACTAAGAACAAGATCAAACTAAGTAAGAAAGTTCAAACCTTTCCAATAGCAGCGGTGGTGTTTCCTGCAGCATCAAGAGCATCAGTTCTCTCTCGGATTCTATGGCTCATGCCAGCCATTTCAGCAATGCCTCCAGCATTGTCACTGATTGGGCCATATGCGTCAATGGCCAACCCAGTAGCTATGGTACTGAGCATTCCAAGGGCAGCAACAGCAATACCATACATGGCAGCAAAGCTAAAGCTGACGAAAATGCTGACTGCAATAGCGAAAATAGGAATGATGACAGATTTGTATCCCAATGCAAGGCCAAAGATAACATTCGTAGCAGCTCCAGTACGACAAGAGTCAGCAACATCTTGCACAGGGCTACATGGTAATAAAAGCAAGTCAATATTTAAGTTGTCAGACACAGGAATACCATGATGTGGGAATTACTCTTAATGCCAACATAACAAATACCTATATGCATTGCTGGTATAATACTCTGTCACGAAACCAATGATAAGCCCAGCCCACAGACCAACAGCAACACATAGGAAAAGCTGCCTGCAAGACCAAAATGATTTTAGAACGTGAATGAATCCCATGATTTATAACCACAAATTACTGAAGGAAAACTCAGAAAACAATACACCAAGAAAAGAGCACCAGTATATTATGTTAAATATATCCCCTTAATAGAGTAAGAGCTCACCAGTTCGTTACAACTTTCTGTGTTCCAAAGTTAAAGATGGTGAAGGAAGGTGGCAGGGCAACCCAACTAACAAGAGCAAGTGCAATAGTCATCAGAACAGTGGAAATAATTAGCTGCTTCTTTAGTGCTGGTTCAATTTCTTTCACAGCCTTTATCTCGAAGAAATCGGTTGCAAATAAGGTAGTGATCAGGCACACAATGATACCAACAGCACTAACAATGAGAGGATATAACATTGGCGTCAACTCGTGATTGATCCCGAAGGAAGATATGGAAGCAACAACAAGGGCGGCACAAGAGGACTCTGCATATGAGCCAAAAAGATCTGAGCCCATACCAGCAATATCACCAACATTGTCCCCAACATTATCGGCAATTACCTGACAAGATGAAATTTAATAATATAAACACACAGCCAAGCAAAAACTTTAGAATCTAAAAGAGAAACTAAGAGTGGCAATGCTTACAGCTGGGTTTCTCGGGTCATCTTCAGGAATATTCCTCTCAACCTTGCCAACAAGATCGGCACCAACATCAGCAGCTTTGGTGTAGATACCACCACCAACTCTACCAAAGAGAGCCATGGAAGATCCACCAAGCCCATAACCAGTAATAGATTCGAAAAGACCTTCCCAGTCATTGCCGTAGTATAGCTTGAAGAGGTTAATAACAATGTAAAGAACCAAGAGACCATTTGCAGCAAGGAGAAAGCCCATAACAGCACCGGACCTGAATGCAGTGATAAAAGCCTTGCCAACACCTTTTCTTGCCTCAAGTGTTGTTCTGGCATTTGCATAGGTAGCGATCTTCATTCCGAGGAAACCAGAAACAACTGACGTGACAGCACCGAGCAGAAAGGATACAGTGCTGAAGACAGCATTAGCAAGAGCGGGCTTGCACAGTGTTGTTAGATCATATGTGCACGGCTGGCTCTTGGTGCTGAATCCCTCAACAGAGCCAAGGAAAAGGAAAATCAAGATTGCAAAAGCCACCATGAAAATGCCAACATACTGGTATTCAGTGAAAAGGAAAGAAGTTGCTCCTGTAACATCAAGACATCAAAAAAATCAGTGCAACTCAATGCCAATGACACAAAAGTCGAATAATTTTGCATGTTCAAGACGTGGAGATTTGTGCAGCCACAAACCAAAAGTACTACAGTTAACCCTGAATTTATCATAACATCAATCCTACATAGAAAAGAAACTAAGAAAAGGTATTAAAAAAATTTCTCTGGAGATCACAAGTCATACACATAATATATAATTTCATTTTTTTCTCAATGTATCTTATTTCGCAGTTTTATACGCTGAACTTCTCGAAGCATGGATACAGAATAACTCATTTCCCGTAAATGCGGCTTACACGTAGGAAACAGACTACAAACACATGTAAAATTTAGGAATATTGGCATATTTGTTCTGAAAAGGCATAACAGATATTCCTCATAAACAAGACATCGTATGTCCCAACTAGTCCCAGATTGAGATCTATATGTTAGTCATTGTAATAAAAGAATTGATTTAATTATTACAAAAACATATAAAAAGCACCACCAATAATATTAATAAGTTTATCAAAAAAAAGTTCCTCAGTTCTTCTCTAATTAAGGTCCACCGACAAGATTATGTGCGAAACAAATTTAAAATGATAAAAAGTTGATGAAAGCTAATTCCTTGGAAAGCAATACATAGCCATGCCAGTAGATCCAACATAGAATTATTGAATATTATTAAAATTATTCAGATCCAGTAAGGCCCAAAAGGCATGAAGCTAAAATAATCAACAATTTGTATGCAATTTTAATTAACAAAATCTGCCACTAGGCCACAAAGAACTCGTGCTTTGGTCTTATAAATAAATGGTGGAAACAGAAATTAATAGATGCACTAAGACATCCGGACTAGGTCAGCACGCCTACAGCGCCCTCCTCATCTATCCATACCACTTAGAAATTAATAATTTAAACGAAAATACAATGTAAGTTTGACCGAAAAAACAAATCCACTCCAAGAGGAGATAAAACACAAAAACTACTAGTACACTACCGTCCTATACGATCTACCCGAACAAACTCGGTGTCTCATTAAAACAATAAAAAAAATTGACCCATCCAAAAAAATTTTCAAACGTTTTTAGCATGTTTGTATCAAATAGTAGATAGATCTGAAAGAAATTATGATGCAAAAAATAAAAAGGAACGGTTTTAATTTGATTACAAAATAAGAACAATAAAACGACATGTGGGCCCTGGTTCCAGAAACATCAACCATCAGATCTAAAATCTAATTTTTAAAAACAAATAAAAAAAAATTGTTAGTGCAAGTGCGTCGAGCTTTCCAGCACATCAACAATTTGCTATCTCAAAACGCAACAGTAATAAAAAAAAATGATAATTAAAAATACCAAAAAAAAGTTTTAAACAATTTAAAATATTAAAAAATTAATAGCACTTCAACAATTTGCTATCTCAAAACGCAACACTATGACAAATAATAATTAAAAATACCAAAAAAAACGTTTTAAACAAATTAAAATATTAAAAAATTAATCTTGTGCTAACAAAATGAAACCCTAAAATCAGCTCATGACTTGGTCAAAAACCCCGAAAACGAAAGCAAAACGACGTCGGATCTAGCCGAAATCTCGGAACCGAAATCTTCCGAAACGAAAGACAAAACTCAACCGAATCGAAAACGGCAAAATTCAAGAGATGGATAAACGAAAAATGAGATATATACATTTGGAGAGAGCGAGAGAGAGTTCTAGAGAGAGAGAGAGAGAGAGAGAGAGAGACCTTCAGAAATGGCGCTCTGGATTTCGGCGCACTTGAGGACGACGTTGTGGTCGTTAAGACCCTCCTCCTCCTCGATGAGGTAGTCGGTATAGCCATTCTTGCCATTGTTCTGAGCTTCCCTCGCCGGCGAGAGCTTGACCTTCGACACCAGATACCACTGAGCGAGCGAGAACACGATTCCGACCACCGCGCATGCCGGGATCAGAATCTCCGCCCCGAGATCTGGCAGAATCGCCGACCCCATAGCTGAGACAAAATGAAACCCCAAAAAAAAAAAAGAAAAGAAAAGAAGAGAAGAGAGAGAAACAGAGAGAGAGAGAGAGAGAGAGAGAGGAACAGACGAGGATTTTGGCGGTGAGAGAGGTAACAATATATGGGAGTCGAGGGGCTGTTGGCCTTCTATAAATAGATGGATGAGAGAGAAAGAGAGGAGAGAGAGAATACGAAATGAGGTAGACTAGCCTAGGAGGGAAGGACAGTGAGGGCGTGTGGTGGAAATTTTATATATATTTTTAATTTTTATAGTTTTATAATTTAATTTACAAAAAAAAAAAAAAAACTTATTTACAAAATCAGCGGAAAAATATATATATATTTTTTTATAATTGGGTAGATTTGTTAAAAAATCTAGAGAGGGAGATAATGCCAAGTGGCTAGTAGATCTGTTTGCTTTTTCTTTTTTCTCTTTTTTTTTTCTTTTATATTTTTGATTGTGTTCTTGGAAATTGATGTTTATATTTAGCCCATTGGGAGTTGTCTTAGCACAATCAATTTTGTTGTTTTTTTCTTTTCTCCATTTAGCCTCCATTTGGTTCTGGTTCGACATTTATAAATAAAAATTTTTCATTTTAATTTTTATTTTTTTTTCAAAATCAATAAAAATTATAAATAATTTTTGAAAAGTCAATCAGGTCTAATTTAAAATTTTCATCTCCAACTGACAAAGCAAACACACCCTAAGGGTTAAGCATGTGTTTGATTGATCCGCTTAAGTCAGAGAATTAGAATTATTTTTACTTTAGAGTTAAGTTAAGTTGAGTTTTGAAATTGTGCATTTGATTGAAAATAAACTATTTGGAGTAAAAAATAATAAAACATAAAATGTGTTCAAAAAAATATATCAATATAGATCTTGTTTTATTCGTCTCGAAATTTATGCTATTTAAAAACAAATTATCACATTTGAACTTGTAATAATAAAGTTATATTGGATTTTTAATTTTGAATTTTTAAGTTAGAATTAAAGTTGTAAATGGTGAAATTGAGTTGATTTTTTAGGGGGAAAAACCATAAAAAGACAAAAAAAAAAAATTGAAGTTAAATAACTTGAGTTCTCTAATCAGTTTACATGCCAAGGGTCACTTTGGAGGATTTTTTTTTTTTTTTTCTAAGGCAATGTTTGGAAGAGGTATTGAAGATGTAATTTTAGAGATTTTTTAATTAGAGTTTTGAAAAGGAAAAATGTCATTAATTCCCCCTGAATTATTCACTAGTGTCAAAATGCCCCGTGAACTATAAAATGTAAATGTTGTACCCCATGAAATTTATCATATGTGTCAAATTGCCCCCTTTGTTAGTTTCCGTTAGTTTTTTTCATCATTTTTAATGTCAAAATGCTCATGAACTTTATATTTGTGTCAAGATACCTTTGATTTTTGCATTTGTGTCAAAATGCCCATGATCTTTAATATTTGTGTTAAATTACACTCTGATCTTTATTACCTGTTGTTTTTTTTTTTTTATATAGATACAAATGAAAAGATCAAGGCATTTTGACACAAATGCAAATATCATAAGCTACATTGACATTAAAAATAACGGAAAAACTAACAGAAACTAACAGAGGGGGCAACTTAACACACAAATGTTAAAGTTTAGAGGGTATAATAGGTACATTTTATAGTTCATGGGGCATATTGACACTAATGACAAATATTAAGGGGAATTTATGAAATTTTTTCTTTTGAAAATGTGTGTCTGGTTGAAAACATAAAGCTGTTTTAAGTATTAAAAAAAAAGTATAAAAACTTAAAATGTATTAAAAAAATTAATATAAATTTTATTTTGTTTCTCTTCAAATTCTATATAATTTAAAAACTTTATCATCTCATTTGAAATTGAAATAATAAGTTAAGGACTTTAAAAGTTTAGATTTACTTATATAAATAGTAAAAAGTAATTTTGAGTTACGAAAAAATATTTTAAAAAATCAGAAACCAAATGCCAAACTTCACCCTCAATAGGCCCCAAGTTTGTTTTTTTTTTTTTTTAATAAAATTGTTGGAACAATATTAGAAATATCAATAATTCCAATAATATGCAATAATAAAAAGTAATTCACATAACATGAGCCTCGCCAACAAGATCCATTCTTTATATTTATGGTGCTATGTACTCAATCATTTTCTTATAAAGTAATGGTCTTTTTAATGAATTAATGGAATAGTTATTATTGTATTGACCACTATTAAAATGAAACGATTTGATTGTTGAAATTTCACATCAATTCAATTCAAATTCAAATCTAAAATTTCACTTTTTAAAATTTTTTATCATACTCATCTTTCACTTTTACACTATTTAAATATTACCTTCCAGGCTTCTAATAAAAACTATCAAAACATATGTTTTATTTAAATACATAATTCAAATTCTTCATTTGAATGCAAACATTCAAATGTAATTTATGATCAATAAAATGAAAATGGATAAATTTTGTTTGTAGGGTGAAGTTAGAACGCGATCTATTATTTTAAAATATAAATACAACACAAATTTCAATTGTTGAATTAGGATTTAAAATGATTAGGAACTTCTTCTTCTTCTTTTTTTGTATTTGTATTTTTATTTTTTGTAATCAAGTGTTAGCTAAGACCATTTTTTAACGGCTTAAAATGTTTTTTACAATCTAATGACTGAAAAATAAAAATCTTATTCAGATGGTTGATCAATTATTTATTTGATCATCTTTTTCTTTTTCTTTTTCTTTTTAACAAAAGCGTATTTTATATTTGGGACCTACATTTTTCAAAAAAGAAAAATGAAACCACTCATGAATCTTGTAAACGAAAAACTTTAACATCTTTTTGATGGGACTGAAACTGAAACCGTTTTCATTCAGGCAATTCAGGGAAAAAAATTTAAGAGAAAGAAGCTTATTATATCTCTATATTAAAAAAAATAAAAATAAAAATAAAAAACTCAATGCAAGGTGTGTGTGTATAATTTTTTTTTTTGGGTAGAAATCGATTATACCTTTGTGAACCGGACCTACACTAAAGACTCGTTTGGGATCAAATTCTAGATGTTATTTTATTATCTAAATTTTAAAATCTCAAATCTATATAAATTTTTCTCTTTCTTTCATGTTCAAAATATTCAAACTTTAAAATCCATAATTTTCTCATTTCAAATCGAAATAAGATGATTGTTATGTCAAAATATTTGTACCGACGAAATAAACAAGACAAAATTCAATTTGTATATTTTTTCCGAACACATTTCAATTTTGTATTATTTTTTATATTACAAAAAATTTTCAAACGTTTTTCTCTAAACACACATTTCCAACCTAATTTTCAAAATGCCATCTCTAGATATTCCCATAAACGACCCTAAATTATAACTTTAGTTGTTCATGTTTAAAAAATGTTTTGTTATCTCCCCGGGTTCCTCCCTTTTCTAAAATCATAACTTTTTTTTTTTTAATGTTTGAAATTGCTCATCTAGGAAGCAATTTTGTGTTTCTAAAAGCATAACTTTTTTTTTTTAAATATTTGAAATTGCTCATCTAGCAAGCAATTAGCATAACTTTTTTTTTTTTAATATTTGAAATTGCTCATCTAGCAAGCAATTTTTTATTCATTCTTATGCTCCGTTTGGTATCATAGTTCAACTCAACTCAACTCAAACTTTTTTTT
>JAFMPE010116855.1:986-13964 GCA_024759925.1 Ficus religiosa | reverse complement strand
TTTTTAAACAAGCAAGAGTTTCCGTACTCTACATGAAGCTTTCTCTATGTTATTTTGTTGTTACATTTCTATCTTTCGATTTCTCCATACATGATTTGTGATTTTTTGGAAGGATTATTATTATTTTATCCTGATAACCCTTTCAACAACCCATCATTAAAGAAAGTTCTTTTTTTTTTTCTTGCTTGGTAAGTTAAACCTTGACTTGTTACATCTTGCACTTGATAGCTTCTTTGTGTTGGTTCTCATGTATGGTTGATTGTCATTAATGCGTGATTTCTGATATTTTTTTGGTTTCTATTTCCAAGGCCATTGTTGTTATAAGGAGCAAGCAAACTTCTAATTTGTTTATTTTAATCGTATGATTCAAACCTCATAATACCAAGTTTTTTGTGAATTTTTTGCAGGCTATCAAAATAGTGAACACGGTAAAACTTAAGGAAGACTTCGATTATGAAAGCTTATGTCGGAAGCTCGAAAACCAAGTAGACCATCTCACAGCAGAAGTTGAAAGGCAACAGAAGTTGAGGGACGATGATAGAAATGTGCTGGAAAAACAGCTCAGGGAGTGTCAAAACTCTTTTGCTGAGGCCAAAAAGAACCTAATTACAAGGTCCGAGGTAGTTGTCTTTTCCTTATAATCGTTTCCAATCCAATTGGTACATTACCGGTCTATCTTCACACAGTGAGTTTTACTTTATAGTAATTGGAATTGGATGGACTGGTTATAAACTAGTTCTTCCCTCTAAAATTTTCCTCGTGCTTGCAGTTTCTAGAGGAGGAAAATACCCGTCTAGAGTTGGAAGTGAAAGATATTTTAAATGAATTGAACCAACAACAAGATCAGAAAAATTTTTTGCACGATAAGATTACACAGCTAGAAGTGAGTCTAAAACACAGCAAGGTATTTCCCTTTCTTTGAGATGGAGTTAGTTTTAATTTCTTTTATTTTATTTTTTTTACTAACTTGAATAGTCCTTTAATATAAGTTCATAGTTTCCCTATGAAAACTAAAACTTGAAACATCTGTGTTCGTGTTAGTGCATTAAGTTTTTTTTTATTTTTTATTTTAATTGTCACATTTTTCTATATAAGCCCGAGTATTTATGTTGTTTTACTTGTTAGTAGCAAAACCAGCTCGAAAGTTCTACGTACCAGAAAGTACTGGCTGATACAACTCAGATGTATGAGAAAAAAATAGCAGAGTTGGTTAAACAGCTGAAAGACGAGCAGACTCGTGCTGAAATTGTAGAGGAAGAATTAGATACACTAAAGCAGCTTCTCAGTGACAGTCAAAAGACTATCAAGGTAAGTTACTTATGTTTTTGTCATTCGCAATGACGGTTTAAGCGTTTCTAATAGATAAAAAAAGATTTCATATTCATATGTTACTCATCCAATCAAAGCTTGCTAATGTTTTATTTTTATTTTTATTTTAGTAGTTTTGTTTTTTATTTTTTTTCTTTTCGACTGTTTGACATTAAGCACAAGTTTTTGTAACTTAAGCACTAACTGCAATGCTGTCTTTTACTACTCTTAGCAACATGAGATGGACAATTCAAGATACCCGAAAGCACTCTCCGATGCTACTCAGATGTATGAGAATAAAATAGCGGAGCTGAGCAAGCAATTGAAAAATGAACAAACCCACTCTGAAGATCTTAAGGAACAACTGGATTCAGCTAAGAAGCTGATTAGTGATAATCAAGGTTCCATGAAGCAGGTAAACTTTTATCCCTACAATGTAGATGAAGGATAAGTTTCTTGTTGATTTTTCTTTTATGCCGTAATTTCCATGCGCATGACTCCTAAATATATCATCATTATTAACCTTAAAGTAAAAAAAATCGATCAAAGCATTTGGATACGGGTATTTTGAAAAGGGTACTATACAATATTATAAACTGCTAATGAAAAAATAGACATGTCATTTTCATTGTTTAGGCATTTGGACGGAGTCAATCATTTTCCGAGTTCAAAGTAGTTTACAAGGCAAACAGATGTATCAAGACTCGAGTAGAATCCTTAAAGTGAAATGTTTTTATCTCAGTGATTCGTTGAGGATATATATCAATATTAAGTGTGTTGAATATGTTTCCGAGAGGCTAGAGGTGTGTCATTCTCTTGTAATCTTATTCTTCATCACAGTGAAATTGAGCATCGTCAGATTTTGGACTTAGCTCTCACAAGGAGAATGAACCACTATAAATTTTTGTGTGCCTTTGTGCTTTTTTCCCCCTTTTTTTTTTATTTTTTATTTATTTTATGTCATTTCTCTCATTAATAAATGATAAGGGTGCTTAATCTGTAACAATCTACGTACTCTGTACTCTTTTCAATTGAATCATAAATCTATGATGCTTTGTTGTAAATCAAGGAGAAGAAGGAGATTGAGGATTTAAGGGGGAAGTTAGAAGAAATGTGTCAGCTACACGAGCAAAATCTAGATGAACTTCAAACCTTGAAATCGCAGTATAATGATCTAGTAGAAAATGAGGTATGGTTCACATGGATCCTAATTGCATTATCGAACTTTAATATCTTTAAATGTTATAGCAAGAATAAACTTTTTTCCTTTAAATGAGATTAACCTTGTACGAATTCTTCTCATGAGATAGCCCTTGTTAACGATGATGGTTTTGTTCTTTATTGCATTTGAACATTACTACTGACTTTTAACACTTTGTGAAAAATTGGAATTTAAAAAAGGCGTCAATAACCGAGGAACTTCTAACTGTGAGGCAAAGGCTTTTAGTTGAAGAAAAGCAGAGGAAAACAGTGGAAAATGAGCTGGTCAAGCTAAAGAAGGCTGAACCTGAAATCGAGAATGATTTTGAGGCATGTTTTACTTCTATATAGCTGAAAGACTTTGAGGCATTTTAAAATACATTTTCGGGTACGTATTTGTGTTTGTATGTGTTTTGTGTTTAACGGCTTTCATTCGATACATTCAGGATAAGAAGTTGAACACGAAAGAAAACATATCCAAAGTACCTTCTGCATTTGGGAGTCCAACGGGGTTAGAAAAGCCAAACCCCCCAAGGGGCACATTTTCGTGTCAGAGGGCTACGATTGCAAAGATATGTGAAGAAGGCAAGACATTTTACATCGTGTTACTTTAATCAAAGATTGAAGAAAATTTATAATTATTTGCAAAAATGACTTGTTGAGATATCTTAACTTTTAAGTTGCTTTGGCTTCACAAAATTTCAGTTGGGCTTCAAAAGATATTACAACTGTTGACGTCCGAAGATCCAGACGTCCAAATTCATGCTGTGAAGGTGGTGGCCAACCTTGCTGCTGAAGGTGCACATCACTTTTCCGATATCTATATATTAGCAGATTCTCTCTCTCTTCTCTCTCTCTCTCTAACTAGAGAAGTAAACGCGGGAAATATAATTCCACTTGCGGTGAAAAAAAAAAAAAAAGATAGAAAAACTTGGTTGCCAGGCAGGATCTTTGTTCTCAAGAATTTGCTTCTGCTTATGAATCGTGTGTTCATCTACCTTTCTTTGCTAATCATGAATCTGCCATTTCTATCCGACATTTGATTGCATTTATGCAAAAGGACTAAGATTTTTTATGTTTCCAGATATTAACCAAGAAAGAATAGTGGAGGAAGGTGGTTTAGATGCTTTGCTTACGCTGTTACGATCATCACAAAATCCAACCATTCTTCGAGTCACTTCTGGGGCCATTGCGAATTTGGCAATGAATGGTAATCGTAATTCCGAACTAATAGTTAATTTTCCTTAATTAACATGTTATTGGTCTTATACGTTCTTCGATGTGACCATGTTTACATCATCGCTCATCAAAATACCGGATATTAACATGCGAATCTGCGGATATTTTCACAACTATACGAGTAGAAGATATAATCTGATTGTCTAGATTTAAGTAAATAGTGAAAAAAGGAACCAATTTGTCATTGCTAAATCTTTACCATCCTTACAAACTCATTCACTTTATGTTAATTTATTTTCCTTTGAATCATCAGAGATGAATCAAGGCTTAATAATAAGCAAAGGTGGAGCTCAACTATTAGCGAAGATAGCCTCCAAGACAAATGATCCTCAAACTCTTAGAATGGTTGCTGGCGCACTTGCTAATTTGTGTGGAAACGGTAGGCCGTAGTACTTCTTGCTGTAATTTCACCAAAAATACGTCTCGCTTCTATTTTCCCCCTCCATATATTGCCCATCTAAGCATTGTTTTTTCTTGTCTCCTAAGCATCAATCAGCGGTTAATAATCAAATTTTTATACGTATTCAAAGCATGCATGAGCACAAATTCTTAGTGTCTACTCATGAAGAGGTTTTGTTGTGGAGCAGAAAATTTGCATACTATACTAATAGAAGACGGAGGTGTGAAGGCTCTCCTGGGAATGGCTACATGCGGGAGCAGTGAAGTGATTGCCCAAATTGCTAGGGGAATTGCTAACTTTGCGAAATGTGAAACCCGCAGAGTAGTTCAAGGTTAGCACGCGAAAGTTGCCCCTTGGTAATTTACCATTCACGAATCGTGTGTAACATCAAGTGCTCAAAAATGTGCAGGTCATCGGAGAGGCCGTTCACTTCTGATAGAAGATGGCGCCCTTACTTGGTTAATAGCCAATTCAAATACTAGCTCAACTTCAACCAAGCGCCATATTGAGCTTGCTCTTTGCCATTTAGCCCAAAATGGTGAGCTGCTAACTAGGAAATAGTTAAAAACTATTTGCAATTCCACCCCCATGAACTTTGAGACCCCCCATTGACAAGTTGCCACCTGAACCCTTAATTGTGGCAGATTACCACTGAATTCATTAAAACATTGCATAGTGCCACCCAACTGGATGAATGATGATAAAAAATTAAAACGAAAAACTCTCATGCACGTGATATGACAATATGACATGTTTCGATCATCATCTTAACTTTCAGTCTCTCTTTTAAACGAGATCACATGACATGTACGAATGTATTTTTATTCAAATTTTTGAAGCTGTCATGGAAAAATGTGGCAAATGCACTGAAAATTTGTCATTGTTTGATAGTCACGTGGAAAAACTTTTTCGGTTTTATGCCGGTTTTTTCTTGTGTAGGTGCTTTAGCATACATCTTCTCCTCCTTGTTTTGGTTTAACAAGATCATGATATATATATATATATATATATATTTATCAATTTGATTTGATCTGCAGAGGACAATGCAAGGGACTTCATATCTAGTGGAGGGGTGAAGGAGCTTGTTCGAATATCAGTGGAGTCTAGTAAAGAAGACATCCGCAACTTAGCAAAGAAGACGTTGAGAATAAATTCGGCATTTCAAGCTGAGATGCAAACCAAAAGATAGTAAGATGTATAGAAAGTCTTTTTAAGGTTTATATATATATATATATATATATATATATATATTTTAAAGCTTTAATTAGTTGGTCCTTGGTAATTTATAAACCGAAGCAAGCATATATGAAAGTTAAAAATAGTGCCCTCTTGTATTGGGTGACGCATGTAGGTAGTGAAAGAAAAAAAGAGCCCAAGGAAACAAGTATCTCTACTAAGAAGTGAATACCATGAAATTTTATTTCATTTTAGTGCTTGGCCATTTCATTTATTAGAAAAAGAGAGAAGTGGGGAGGGTTTGAGAAAGATATTTCAGGGGGCATTAATTGAATCAAAAATTTGAACAAAAACTACAATGTTCAAGTCTTTTATCATTATTATCTATTTGTATCTTAATTTTTTCCCGTAATTAATTTAAAAATCTATAGTTTAAAAAATTGTGAAATAATGTAGTAATATGGTTGATTTTAATTCATTTGAGTTATTAAACTGTAAATAGTAGTACTTTAAAATCAAAATTTAGGATGAAACATGTAAATGTAATAATTCAAAAAAATTTCAAGGGGACAATCAAGGGAGAAAGTTGTAGAATATACTTTTTTACTAAAAGAAATTGGAATTTTTTTCCTTAAAAGAAAAAGGATGGTCAAAAGCTTAGAATTGTGTTGGGGAGGATTTTAGATAAGGACCGGAGCTCGCCTAATCACACAGAAGAAAAAAAAAAAAGAAAAAAAAAAGAGAGAATTTTCAAAATTAAATATGGTAAAAAAAAATAAATTTGCAAAAATCAGGGGGCAACAAGCTCTCCCCCGAACCTCCCTCCGCCTCCTTCGCAAAGTCTTGGGGTCTTTTGGGAATGTTTTGAAAATGATTTTATTTTTTGGATATGAAAATAAAAATGAAAATGAAAACCTTTTGGTAATAATGTTAAGATCAAGATGAAATTGTGTTTGGTTGTGTTTTTAAAGAGATTGATTGAGTATAAGAAAAAAATAAAATTGTATTTATGTATGTTTTTTAAAATATATATTTAATTTATGCCCTAAAAAATGAAAATGGAAAATGGACAACAACACCAGAGCATTTTTCATTTTCTTAACAAAAGGTGAAAATAATTTTTTTCCTTTTCAACTTTTGTTTTCATTCATAGTATAAATAAAAGTGATTTCAAAAATGATCTCAAAAAATTCTCTCCATAACTGTGAAAATCATTCCAAAATTGTTTTAAACGGGAACTTACATGTGCTATTTTCACACTTTTTTTTTTAAAACTAGTTGAACACATGTTTCACGCATGTGATTAATATATTATGTAAAACATATAGAATTTAAAAAGAATATAAAATATATAAGAATTTAAAAACAAAATTAAAAAAAATACAAAATGATAAAATAAGAAAAAAAATAAAAAATCAAAACTTCATACGAAATTTAAACAACCAAATTCAAAACTTCTAACAAAATTTCAAAAAAAGTTAAACAAAAACCCTTTTCAACCATATTAATAAAAAATATAAGTTATTGAATAGATATATAGAGGTTGATGTATATGTGTATGTATATATATGTAATGAGAAAGGAAAAAGTTAATATAAATTAAACAAAAAAGAAAAAAACAAAAAAGAAATGAAATGAGAGAAGAAGAAGAAAAATATAAAAGAAAGAAAAAAAAAATGAAAGCAAAAAAGAAAAGTAAAAAAAAAAAAAAACAATGGGTTGACACATGACAGAAAGAGAAAGAACATTTTATATATGTTAAGATTAAGATTTAAATTAAGATAATGAATGTATCATTAGTATTGACGTTTACATTAAAGACGGTATAAACCATTGAAAGTTTTGTAGCTTTTTGTCCATTGGTACTTGACAATTAAAATATATATATATATATATGTATATATATAGAGATGTGTTGTGGATTTAGCCTCAACATAATTTTATATTTGATTCCATACTAAAATATAAAGTTTAAATCTTATAATCTCATATTTAAAATAAAAAGTAATTAAAAACCAACTCTCATTTCCATTGTTTTAATCCTTTTTAAATAGCTAAGGGGGTGTTTGGTGAATGAGTTTAGTTTAAAATTTTTAAGTTTCAATAGTAATTTTTTAGAAAAGATAAAAAATTTTTTCAGAAAAGATAAAAAACTTTTTCAGAAAAAAATAAAAATTATGATGAAATAAGTACAATTTAGTTTAAAATAAACTAATTACCAAACAAGCCCTAAATTAAGATGTACGTAAAGCTCAAAAAAGAAAACCAATAGTTATGTCCTATTCTTTAGGGCCAAAAGGGTCATAATCAGACACGATTATTGCTTATAATTCTTTGTAGAGAAAAAGAAAAATAAAAAAATAATAAAAAATGATTGTAGTTATAATTTAACGATAATTTCATAATTAATTTATTATAAAATATAAAATTTAAATCAAGATAAAAAATTAAATAATAATTTATTATGATTATTAAAGAACAAAAATTAAAGAGAAGAGACACGCAATTGAAAGTACTTGTCAGCACTCTTCGCCAGAGTATTAAAATGTATGTTTCTCCTTCTCTCTCACTCTGGCTTTTCTTTTCCTCCAACAAGAAAAGTACACTCCAAATATATACATATATATATATATGTATATTTATTTATATAAAACTTATGGGTTAAATTTGTAGAACATTTCCTACAATGGCTATATTATTCCATTCTGATACTATGTTCTCACTTTTTTAAACATATAGTTGGCGAACATATGTGATATTCATGTAAAACAAACAAAACAAAAATAAATGAAGCGTGATGAACACACCACATGGTGTCTCATGAGAAGCGCTGAACGCATTGCAAAATATACTTGTGCTTTTAATATTATATTAGAAAATATAGAGATATAGACAAATCTTATGATGCAATCCACGTGCGCTTTATACACAAGCAAGTTAAGCATATTTTTATGAATCGGTCGAATTTATAACAATTCCCCACTTTTTTTTTCTTTTTTTTTCTTTTTTTTTTTTGTTGGTTTCGTAAATTATCATATGAAGCAAAGAAATTAAAATGAAAAGAGAAAGCCTCCTTTAAGTTTAAGGAGGTGTATGTTATAGAAAATTAAGTAAGAAAATAATAATTATAATAAGATAAGGGAGAATGGAACATAAAAGATATTTAATGTTGTGTTTTCACGGATTAAGAATAAAGAATTCATTAGTAAGGATGAGTATTATGAATAGACTCTCATATAAATACAAGTTTCAATATACCAAATCGTGTGAATTTCCTAATACTTCTGAATCTACTAAAAGAGGAGAGTATTATAAATTATAATAATTACAAATAAATGAAAATTTACTAATAAAGATAATTACATATAAAATATATAACTTTCCCTATTGTTAATACTAACTTTCCTAATATGTCCTTGCATGGGAGATCCAATCTTAAATTATAATAAAAGAGACCTAAATGAATAAGTTATTTCTCCTTTTTTTTTTTTTTCTCCCTGAACTTCTAAAAAATAAAAACAAAAGATATCGGGGCACAAGTGCGAGAGAGGGGATGACAAGCATCAAGAGAGGGCGCTTGTGCGTAGGAGGACGGTAATTTTCTGAAGAGGAGGGAGATGACAACATGCACTTGAGTGTAGGGATGACGAGTCAAGGATAAAGGGCACATAGATGTTGGGATGTCAATCGTCAAGAGAGAAAGGGAGCAAGGCACAAGGAATATCAAACTCATTTGAGTATAATCCTAGGACCATAACAAAAAAAAAAAAATAATAAATAAATAACAAAATAACAAAAGAAATAAAAGAGAGAAAAAGAACAAAGAATTTATTAGTAAGCAGCCCTATAAATGAGCTCTCATATAACTGGAAGTTACAATATATACAACTGAATAAGTAACTTAATACTTATAAATCTATTAAAAGAGAATACTATTGTAAATTACAGTAATTATAAATAAATAAAAAGTTTTTAATAAAGATAATCACATACAAAATATATAATTTTTGCTGGTGTTAATACTAACTTCCCTACCCCTAGAAAAAAAAAAAAGAAAAAAAACTTCTCTTATATATGCAATATTTAGTACTGATCGAGCAAACTAACTTCGTGATCTTTACTGTAAAAATATTTCTAAGCGTTAGATTCTTTTGGAATTTCAAACTCTATAAATAATATATATTTAACTTGTATTTGGTTGGTCGGTTGGAGATAAAATTTTCAAATTGGAGTTAGTTAATTTTTTAAAATTAGTTATAATTTTTTCTGACTTTTAAAAAAAAAAATTGATATGAAAAAGTACAGTTTAATCGGAGTTGAATTAAAACGACAAACGAAGCCTTAATTATTCAAATAAATATGTGAATGTTTTCGGTACGGAAAAAAAATAAAGAAGAATTTAGAGTTTCTTGACATTAATTTTTCATTAATTAAATTGTATTTACTGTTTTAGCCTATATATACATATGTCTGTTGAGTTTATAACTCCATATAGCAATCACCCAGCGGGTTCACTCAATGGATGGAAAATAAATTTTTGTGACAAGCCAACGCCAAAGGAGAGATTCCGCTTCATTTGGCGGCGAGGTACGGCAATGAGTGAATGGTGGAGCTCCTCATCAAGCAAGCGAAAACATTACCCGTCGACCTCTTGAGGTCGCCGGGATGTTGTCAGAGATATGATGAGGACGAGCAACAAAGAAAAGGACACGGCCTTACACAAGGCCGTGCGCTTTAACCACCTCGGCGTCGTAAAGATTTTGTCGAAAGAGGACCCTGATTTCTCCTACTCCGCCAATGAAGCAGGCGTGAGACTCCGCTTTACTTTGCTGCCGAGAGAGGATACCGCAACATGGTGACTGCAATAATTGACAACTACTCCTCGCCGGCTTATGGCGGCCCCAATGGCAGAACTGCTCTTCATGAGGCCACACTGACGGGAGACGAAGGTATTATATATAGGAAAATTAGGCTGGATGATCTTTCTTTGTTACCCAATATAATAGATTATCAAACTTTTTTATTTTATTTTAGCAAAATGATTGTATGTCGTTCTTTTTTTAATTTGGTCAATCGGTGATTAATTATTAAAATTAGTGATTTACATTATAGTCAATTATTGATTGACCAAATTAAAAATATTATGTGATCAATCACTTATTGACATTTAAGAAAATTGATTGATAATTTTAAAATAAAGGCCTTTTTAATTAATTTTTATAAGCTTCGGCTATTTGTTAAAAAACCTCTTTAAAAAATTCTTTTAAACTTTAAATCCCCTGTATATGCACTCGACAAATATTATCATGGATAAATTGTTAGATTGATACTTAAAAATTTTATAAAACTTTAATCCATACTCTTTTTTTTTTTATATAATTTGAGTGATCATAAACTATTAAAAACATTATTACAGTAGTCATTTCTGTTATTTTCTTAATAGAAGCTGTTAGTGAGCATTATTTTTTGATCAAATTATTGATGAATTCTGTTAAAAATTTAATGGAAAGAACTACTGTAGCATCATTTTAATAATTTAGGGTCATTTAAGCTATGGAAAAAAAAAAAAAAAAGGAACAAAAGCTGCACAAACTTTTCAAGAACTAAATGAGAAATTTACTCTATTATCATATACCTTCCTTCTTTTTTCGAGAAACTCCTTTTGATCTTTTAGTGACTTTTTTTTTGTAACAATAGAAACTCATTTTATTGATTTTGGATTTCTGTTGCTTCTTGATAACGATACAAGTATTCTTAATTTTTTTTTTAATTTTTTTTACTTAAAAGAAGAACTAACTATCCAAATAAGCTAAGTTGACAAGCGATTGCTCTATATGGAGCAGAGAGCCAAGGTACAATCGATTGCTTTTTTATTCTTCCATATGAAAAGATTTATTTATTTATTTATTTAACTTTAAAAAAGAAAAGATTATAAATTACATGAAAAGATGCACATATATATATATATATATATATTTTTTTTTTAAAGTTTAAACAAGTAGATTACAAGTTGATATTCTTGGTTTGTTTTAGTAAAGTTGTAGTATTAATTTTATCCTCTAGAAAATTATTTATTATAAATATATTCTTAGATAACCAGTTTTTATAATTAAATACGGGTAATATTGTCAAAATAAAAATAATTATACTCCATTTCATAGTAATTCAAAAATATCGGCATCACTTTTCTTTTTCTTTTAATCCCATTACCATTCTCAGTCATATTCCATCATTGCAACCAAATGCACCCTCACATCTAGCACGAAAAGTGAAACAACACCGTATGTGTGGTTGTGAACAGTGATTGGACTAATATTCCGCTTAGTAACCCCGCAAGGAAAGAGGAAGAGCTTTGAAAAAAATGGGACACCAGTAGAGTGTCTGTTAAAGGGTAACAGTAGTAAGAATAGATCAGACAGTCCCTCCGTACCTTCATAAGTTGATCAAATAGCTAGGTATTTATTGGTGCACTATAGAAATCGGTAATGATCGGATCCAACTTATAAGGCTAGATTGACCAGATCTCGGAGTTCGAAAAGCAACGAATAGTTGCTTGCTCCTCTACAAAAGCTTAGTATCGTTATGTTGCTGCCGGAGTTAGCTTACTTTGCTCATTGCTCATTGAAATTGGTATCGTTTCTACGAGTCAACCAGTTATTTACTGTGACAATATTGGTGCCACTTATTTATATTCCAACCCAATTTTCCATCGTCTCATGATGCGGCATTTTATTTTTCATTTTGTTCGGGACAAAGTTCAAAGTGTTACATGGGGTGTAGCTCATGTATCTCTCGTGTGTGAACTTTTTGATCGGCCTTGATCGAACCACTGTCTCAAACTCGGTTCTTCTTCTTCGATCCAAGATTGGTATCTTGTATAGGAGCACCATCTTGCGAGGAGGAGTGAAGCCACCCGTAGCTGAGTGGGAAGTTCTGCCCTTCGGGAAATTTTCTTTTCTTTTCTTCTCTCTCTCTCTTCAATTTTAGCTTTAAAGAACTTGACGTTTTTCTCATTTTGTCCTATTAAAAGTTTATTAAGTCTCCCTAAAAACTTTATTCTTTAACGTACGCCCCCACTAAAACAATATGATAGCTTCTACTGCAGCTTGCGAGGGAATAGTAGAGAAGTTTACTTCAGAGTCTCTGCTTATTTATATCTATTTCCAATTGTGAATTCATTGATCTTAAAAAGAAATCAAGAAAGGTAGGATATTATTATAGCAGATGACAAATAGAAAGGCTTAAGCAAATTATTCACAAATTGTTCTTCCTCGTCAACGTTTACTGTCTTCCAAACACTAGTAGTTGTTCAATTAATGAATCTGGTCAAACGTGTTGGTTAATTCTCAGAAATTATGGAAAAGATTTTGGGAAAAATGGAACATATTCTAGCCAAACAAGGGGACAACAATGGTTGGACTCCCCCACACTAATCAGCAGCTTGTCACGGCAAAATGTCGATGATACGGTTGTTGCTAAGATTCGATAAGCATACAGCATGCGTTCAGGATGAAAATGGATTCACAGCCCTTCATATCGCGGCATATCATGATTATGATGAGATGTTGAATGAGATTCTGGAATGCTGTTTCGATTGTTGTGAGTTGGTTGACAAAAGAGGGTGGAACGCTCTTCACCATGCTGTAAAAAGCAAT
>JAFMPE010116837.1:1917-13751 GCA_024759925.1 Ficus religiosa | reverse complement strand
AGTAAGAAAGCATAATACGAGCATAAACGGATCATGCATATATTATGCGATGATATGTTAAGTGATGAAATGAGATGTTATGTTATGATGAGTTACGATATGATGTGATATGCCATGATAAGCTAAGTCAAGGAATGTACGATAGGTATGGTTGTTTATGTCGTGGTATAGTTAGTTGTACTTGCTGAGCAAAAGCTCATTGTCTTACGTCTATGCTGTAGGTAAGCAACCTGCCAGCAATTATTGATACAAGATGGAGGAACGTGGTGGGGCAAACTGTGAAATGTGGGAAATCAAGCCGCTACGCGTTTTGTCTTCTTACGTATTTATTTTATGTTAAATATCCTCGAGAAAGACACTTTTATATGTTGCATGTTTTATGCCGTATAAAAAAAAAATTTCCGCTGTTTTTTTTTTCGTAAGTATGTAAATTAGTATGAGAAGTTCAGTATGTATGTATGTATGTATGTATGGTAACGGTCTGTGCTAGGCGGGTCGTTACAAAATAAGAAGGAAACTTGTTCCCACTAATTGAAGTTGATTTGAGAGTAAACGAATAATTAATTAACTAATTAGTTGTGATGATGATGAAATGGAATCTCAAGGTCTCAAAGTATAAAGACTAGTGGGACGGGGTGTGAGAGCACCACCAATCTTTTTTTTTTTCCAAAAAAAAAAAAAAAAACCCCTTTAATTAAAGGATGATTTACATGATTGCCACAAATATGACACATCTTTATAATTGTGCTTAGCATAAGACCATCTTCAATGTATTTATCTATGTTAGTAATATATTTGTTACAAAATATTGTGAAAATAAGCAATATTTTAACTTTTATACTCCAATGAATAAATTTTTTTGAGGAAACCAATGCATAATTTTATTTCTTATGCTATTTCTACTATTTATCATCATTGTTGTTTCTAAAACTTACAAATGTGAATTTTTAATATTTAAATAAATTAAAAATAAAAATGTTTTCGTAATTACATGAAAAGGTTAATGCAACAATTAATAAGAATCAAATATTAAATTTGACATTGCCTATAAATTTGTTACAAAGTTTAACATTTGGAAAATTTGACATGAAAGACATCACTCCATTTGGGAGCTTTATTATTATTATTATTATTTTTTCATCCAAATACTAAAATTTACTATTGGCACAATAATTTAGTATTACAGTTGAGATGCTCTAACATTAAATTTTGTGTTTATGCAATTCAATAACATTTTATCGAATAATTAAAAAGAAAAAAATAATAAATGAACAAAATACCCTTTTCCTTCTCTAATTTTCTTTGTTTCTTCTTTATATTTGTTAAATTATTTTTAAAAATCTTCTGCTCCGGTTGTCTATGTCAGTCGCCAGAGAGATACTATTAGAATGTCTTTTTTTCCTACCAGATTTATTTATTTATATATATTTTTTAGATTTCAACAAAGATGGTTGGATGTCTCTAGTGCCGGTCATTGAAGAGATATTGTTAGAATACTTTTTTTTTTTAATTTGAGCATAAAATATATATATATATATATATATATATTGGATTTCAACAAAGATGGCAACGTCTCCAGCTCCGATCATGGGCATTGGTTGCCTGAGAGATTTTGTTATAATACTTTTCAGATTTTTTTAGGGAATAATTTTCAGTTTCTAATAAATAAATAAATATATATATATATATATATAAAGATGGTCGAATGTTTTTAGCTCCTATTATTGTAACAACCAGACTTTTCAGATTATTAACTAACTTACTTATTCTTAATTCATTTAATCTTAACACTTACTTATGTTAGGTTTCAGAAATACATATTTTTTTTTATTTTTTAATTTTTATATATTATACTTGTACTTGAAGAGTTCAATAAACTAAAATTTTAACTAAGGAAATTGAAAATTCTAAATAATAAATATCATATTCAAATTTGTGCTAGATAAATATTTAAAAAGCTATAACGTCATGTTAGTTAAAAGAAAATACTCTAAAATCTTTTTCTCCTAAAGTACTCCTACTAGTTTAGTAGTATCAAAATATTAAAAACATAGCTATAAATATAGTCGATATAAGATAATTTAAAAAGTCTAAATGCGAAAAGTAAATTTGTGGTGGTATCTCACTCCCTTCCTTCATCGCCTTCACACAACTTCGTCAGTCTAGAAATCATCAAAGTGACGGGCTGCTTACTTGCATTACCTATATTACAAACACACATATATGAGCTTTCGCTCAGCAAGTATAAAAAATACCTCACAAAACATTTTCATAAAATCATATCATCACATGTAACAACATGAATGTTTGAAAATGTGTGTGATCTATGTGTGTTCAATTATGCTTCATTATATACATATCTTGTCTACTTAAAGGCTCCTATGTTGTACCCATATGAGCGCAACCAATGAGGCATTGGGGGAGCGACCCTCCAACCACCTCCAAGATCATAATTTATAATTTTCATTCTTATCATATCATCTCACTAATTGAAGGTTGGTATGATACTTATTCTTATCTTTCATTAGCCTCATTATCATTAATTATGACAATGTAAGGGTTTACATGTCACTATACATCTATCATTATGACAAAAATATCTACGACGCATGTCGATCATATTAATGCAAAAGAAATTATGTACGTCAAATGCTTAATCAAAGCAATACATATAAGTCATATACGCATCACATCATCAAGGCAAATTATAACAAACGTAAAGCTTCAACAAATAAAAACATTTTATTCCATGCTGTATGTTAGATTTGTACTTAATTGTCTCGTGTGCTTAAACTTCCAGAGTTGTGCCTCCTACTATGTAAATTTGAGAAATTGTCCTGATTTAACAATATATCATTATTAGATAGAATCATAGTTATATTACTTTATTCATTTATTTATTTATTTTATAATTAAGATGAGCTTAATCTACTTGTATCATAATTAACCTTAACAATTAATTCATATTAATTATTAAGTATTAAATAAATCTCTACTAATTATTATTTAATCAATTTAATTCTACTTAATTTAATTGATTAATTAATCAATTGATTGATTGACTAATTAATTAATTAATTAGGTAGTAGTTAAGTATTGCTTTATTTAATTGAGTAATTATAATTAAATTACATAATTTTAATCAACTAATTAATAATTATATCGTTAATAATTTAATTATGTTACTTAAATATTCATTTTCATATAATAATTATCAATTATTAATTCTCATATTAACAATTAATAATTAGATTATTTTAGTAATTAATGTTTGATTAATCTCTAATTAATCATCCATAGTTATATTTACAATTTTATCAATGATTAATGATCAATTAATCTCTAATTAATCATGCATTATAATTATATAATTACTCAACATAATAATCTTACTTACACGGCTAATTATCATTTATTAACTCTAATAATTAATTAATTATTAATTATTAATTACTTTATTAATTACTAATTAACTTTCTTAGCATAATTACATTTTGTTATATATTTATTAGTTTAGTTATTTATCTGTTTCTTAATTAATTAATCAATTAATTTGACAAGGAGTCACTTAAGTGTATGCCTTCCATCTGTTATTAGGCTTGTAAGGTCTAATCCCATTAGTTATGATCATTTAGTTGGGTTAAAGTAGTCTCTTGGTATATGCCCAGTAATCCTCTAGTGTACTTTATCTTAGTCCATTTAAAAACTTGTGATTCAACTCTATAAAGTTAGGATTTTTCACATTATTTGATCGTACACTTAATACAAACTCATTTAATAAATAAATATGTCCATATGTTATGACTTACCCTTATGTCACATTTTAATGTTTAATCATTTTGTTGGTGTGAGATTTTAAATTGTAAGATTTATTTAAATTTCAGTATAATCTCATTTTGGGCACTTGACAACTCATTGGAAAGCTTAAAATATCTAGGTTCTGTCTTTAAATTTTTTTTTTTTTCAAGATTTTAAGCGTTTCAAATATTAATGTAGATGTTTTCCTGAGTGTCTTATGGTAAAATTTCAGTTTACCAGATTACAATACAATATTATGTGATTTATTAAAATTTATATACATATCTATTTTAAACACATGATAGCTCATTTTGAAACTTGAGATGTATACTTTATAGTTATAAAGTTATTTCCTTTAGTGTTTAAACGTTTCATACTATATACTTAGGTTTTGTTACTATTGATCCCACTTATATACTATATGTCTAGATTTATGAGTAAAATTAGAAAAATCATAACAATTCACTTACAAGTTCAAATAAGGTAAAAGATACGTCATTGGAATGCCTATTGTGTCTAGTTCATACACTAAGAACAGTTTTATAAAAAATTATGGATTACTAACCCAAAATATATAAAACTCGTGGCTGGTATAGGGTTCTAGCAAAAATTCTCGGTTCGTAGTCTAAATTTATAAAATTCACCAAAAACTGCACATTTATCCGTTTGAGGCACATGATACCTTGTTGGAAAGCTTAAAGAATCTAGTTTCTAGATCTATAAATTATAATCCAAATTTTGAGACTAAAGGGTTTGGAGTACATAAAACCCCTGGCTAGACAATACCCCAAAGGTTCCTTTTCTCTCTAGTTTTATATCACAATTTCAAATACATATAACTTTAGTCATGAAAAAGCAAACCAATTGATTCTAAGCCTAAAATGAAGCTTATCCTCTTTAGAATCTTATTATATAATTTATTTTTCATGCTAATGTTTCTAATGCATGTAATATTACCACAATCACCACAAGCTCTAACAAAGCTCGTAGATCTTACCGAAATGCTTTATGGATCTTTTAAGATCTCAGACCTCCAAATTTCTCCTCAAAACCTTTTCCTAGGTAAGGAGAAGTTTAACATTAAGATTCTAACTAAACATTATGTTTTAATTCTCCAAAAAATGACTAAAACACAAAGAATACTACTAGATTACATCTAGTAACACGTCCTCTAACTCCACTTCACACTTCTTCAAACTTGGTAATGGGGTTGCTTGGAGCTTGAAATGGAGGGAGGAGGGTGCTCAAGGGGTGTTGGAGATGGAGAATAGTGTTGGTGGTTTTTTTTTTTTTTTTTTTTTTTTTTTTTTTTTTTTTTTTGTGAGCTTGTAGGTGGCTAGAGAGAGCGTAACTTGTGTGAGAATGAAATCAAATGTTGGGGGCTTACTTTCAGTTAACATTTGCTTTAAAGGAGCTGTATTTTGAGGGGGTAAAAATGGAAAATTTTGGTTGATTCTCCCCTTGAATTGCCACTAGTTAAGGGAGGGAGTTGGTGGTTCAACAAAGTAGAAGACAAGTGGTCTTTCACTTGTATCTTCTTTGTGTCATATTGTCAAAACAAGCCATGTCATCTCTTACATGAGGTTACATGCATGCACCACTTTCTTTCTTTCTTTCTTTCTTTTTTTTTTTTTCCTCATTTGTTCAAATTTCTTCTTGCTTTTGACCACAACAAATCCGGATGTCCCCTTTGATTTCTCATTTTAATTTTGGTTTTCTTTCTTCCAATTTTTTCACCATTGAGCAAAGGTTGTCATCCATTAGATCTTCCATCACACCAATCCTTACCCTAAGCTCTCATTGGTCACTTATCATCCAAACCTTGGCCATTGATTTGCCTAGGATCCTTTAACATAAAATCTACACAATTGATTTCACATCTAAGCACAATTCTTGATCAATCTTCCATATTTGAATTTACTAAGAGTAAATCCTAATTTTTCATATTCTATCTATGTGACACATTAATTTTCTCAATCATACTCTCAAAACTTAACTATTGATATGACTAAAATAAATACTAAGATCATTAAATTGACCTACCAATAAAAATCGAGGTTCTTTCCCAAAAATTAACATTTATCCCTCTAATACAACATAACAAATTTTTCATATAAATTTATATGTCGTTCAACTAATCTTCTATGTATCTATAATTTCTCATTTAAATAGAGAAACTCAACATTATTAGATCATTAAAATCATCATACTGATGATACATATGCAACCATTCATGATTTTAAAATTTGATATTCATCAAAATAATTCATTAGAATTGTATTAATGAAGGAAATCCATGACAATAATTCATGAAATCAAGTTTATGAATTTCTAGGGCGTTACAATCATTGGTGCTAATTGCCGAAGAGAATATGTTAGAATACATTTTGAATTCCAACAGAATATTTTATTTAATTTCAACATAGATGACAAGATATATTTGACTCTGGTGACCGGCACCGATCGTCGAAGAGATTTTGTTAGAACACTCTTTGGATTCTAGTATGACCTATTTTATTTGGATTCTAGTATGCTTGGTACTACCATGATACTTTTCTCTATTGACAAAGATAGCCGGAAGTCTATGACTTGGGTCAATGGTGCCGATCGCCGGAGAGTTCATATTAGAATACTTTTTGGATTCTACTGAAATGTAATTCAGTATATTACTTTTTTCAGGCATATAATTGAATTCCTTTCGGTTAATATTTTGTCTAAAATATATTCTGATAGAATCCAAAACGCATTCTACTAAATAATAATCATTTCTGTTACACATCTCTTCATAAATTGTTTTGCTAACTCAAATCGTACTCTGCTAGTTTATTTTTTCCTTTTTATACCACTGAATTCCCACCTGAGAGAAAATGCAGAAAAGACTATATTATGTCAGTTGCTCAAAGCTTCTCTAGAAAAGATGGTATGTAGAGAACAACGTAAAGGCGCATGTTCACTTGAAGACTTCCAAGCCTCCCTCTGTCTGGGGCCAATAAAAAATAAAAAAACAAAAAACAAAAAACAAAAAACAAAAAACAAAAAAACAAAAAAACAAAACAAAACGAAACGAAAAAACTACAACATTAAGGTTATTGGAAGTAATTTCCTTGCTGCGAAATTTCCTCGGTGGTCAGTTTTTTTCTGAGTCTACAAAAGCTTTAAAAAGTTCAATTATTTTTTACATTTGTTTGGTAATGGAATTGGTTCCCACTAACTGAAGTTGATTTGAAAGTAAACAAATAATTAATTAACTAATTAGTTGTGATGCTGATGAAATGGAATCTCGTGGTCTTAAAATATTGAGATCACCCTCTATTAAAGGGTGATTTACATGATTGTCACAAATATGGCACCTCTTTATATTTGTACTCACCGTAAAACCATCTTTAACATATTTATCTATATTTATTACAAAAAATTGTGAAAATAAATAGTATTTTACTTCATGATCCAATGCATAATCTTTTTTTTTTTTTTTTGAGGAAAAAAATGCATAATTTCATTACGTATGTTTTTTCTACTTTTTATCATCATTGTTATTTTTAAAACTTGTAAATGTGAACTTTTAGTATACAAATAAATTAAAAATTAAAATGTTTTCAGAATTACATAAAAAAATTCAATGCAACAACCAATTAGAATCAAATATTAAACTTAACATTGACTATATCTTGTGACAAATTTGTCATAATGTTTAGCATATGACAAATTGGACATGAAAGATGACACTCTATCTTAGAGCATTTTTCTCATCCAAATACCAAAATTTACTGTTGGCACAACAATTTAGCATTACATTGGAGATGCTTTAACATTAAATTTTATTTTTATTCCATTCAATAACATTTTATCAAATAAAAAAAAAAGAAAAAAAAATAAACTGACAAAAAAAAAAAAAAAACCCCTTCTCCTTCTCTAATTCTCTTCGTTTCTTCTTTATATTTGTTAAATTATTTTTAGAAATCTTCAGTTCTGGTCACCGACGTTGATTGCCGGAGAGATTCTCTCAAAATATCTTTTTCTCTGCCATATTTATTTATTTATGTATTTTGTTGGATTTCAACAAAGATAGTGGATGTCTTCAGTGCCGTTCTTCGAAGAGATTCTATTAGAATACTTTTTTTTTTATTCGAGCATAAAATATATACATATATTTTAGATTGCAACAAAGATGGCTAGACATCTCCAGCTCCAATCATAGGCGCCGGTCGTTGGAGAGATTCTGTCAGAATATTTTTCAAATATTTTTTGAGGGGATACTTTTCGGTTTCTAACACACACACACACACACACACATAACAAAGATGGTCAAACGTCTCTAACTCGTGTCATCGATATTGGTCTATGGAGAGAATCTATTAGAATATTTTTGGATTCTAACAAAACATTTTGCTTTTTAACTTCAACAAAGATGGCCAGATGTCTCCGGCACTGGTGAGTTGGTCGTCGAAGAGATTCTATTAGAATACTTTTAGATTCTAACAGAGTAGATATATATGTTTTTGGATTTTAGCAAAGATGTCGAACATCTCTGACTCCAATCCCCAGATAGATTTTGTTTAGAATACTTTTTGGGTTCTACCATAATATATATATATATATATATATCTCTATATATATAAACAAAGATGGTTATATGTCTCCGGCTCAATCACTGATACTGGTAGTCAAAAAGATTATGTTATATTTTTTGGATTATACTGAAACATAATTCAATAAATTAATTTTTTTCAGTTATATAATTGAATTCCTTGCGGTTCGTATTTTGTCCAAAATTATTTTCGTAGAACCCAAAAAGTGTTCTATTAGATAATCATTTTTGTTATACATCTATTCATAAATTGTTTTGCCAAACCCAAATCATATTCTGCTAGATTATTATTTTCCCTTTCTATACAACTGAATTCCCAGCTGAATTAATATTTGAAAAAACCAAAGCACATTGATATCACCACTCTGCAAAAACCACCAAGAAAAAAATAATAATAAGAAAGACATCAAACACAATGTTTAACCACATAAACCACTTAAACACATATTGACAGAACACACAAAATAAACCAAGTAATTATTTATGATGTGATGTAAAATAGATTCTGAAACTGTATATGAGATGATATCTTAACATTAAGGTTAATGGTGGTTCGATTGACACACTTATTTTGATTCTTCATACACCTATTATAATTAAATTCTTTAATTATGAAAAATAAACCCTCAAACAAAATGACAGATAAAGGACAAATATTATAAACTTAACTACATAAATAAAATTCTATCATGTAAATTAAAATCAATTATATTTTTACTCGCACATACCTATGAATCAAATCCCCAGATATACAAATTATAAATATTACAACTATTTTGAAACCCTATAACAGAACTCTAGTTTCACCCTAATTTTTACTCTTCAATAAGTAGTCCAAAAAAATACGATGTATGCTAAATGTAGCCATTGCTTTTTGTTTTTGCTGTCTATTGTATTTCTTTTTATGTGGCAATTAATTTTTTTTTCTTGTATGCTGTATTTACATTTTTATTGGATTATATATTGTTGATCCTTAGTTGGTTTTTTTTTTTTTTTCCTTGGTTGTATATGGTTTTGTTTTTGCTTTGGGCTATATTATTTTTATTTAAAAAAAAGGGGGGGGGGGGGGGGGGGGGGGGAGAGGGGACACGGAAAGGAAAGGAAAGAAAAAAATAATAATAATGGGCTTAGATTTGGTGTAACCCAGCATATCGTCGTGGTAGTTTTTAACCATACATGTTATCAATCCATGAGTCATTAGCCATTCGATGGAGTCTTATTGATAGTTACTCTCAAGACAACTCTACCACAGATTGTCCCATAATAAAAATACTTTATATTTTAGTATAAAAAAATTAAGAATAATTTATTAAAAAAAAAAGAGAGGAAAGAGCCAAGTAGTATTTTTAAAGGGGAAAGGCTACGGTAGAACCCTTTTAATATACCCTATCGGTATAGCTCATTTTTAAACTGTTAAAATATAATTAAACGGCTAAGATATTGTTTGTGTATGGTAATTATTATGCACCTTAACTCATACTAGTATAGATTAAAAAAATTAAAAAAATTAAAAAAATTTAAATAAAAAAAAACTTCTTTTAGTGGCACGACATCCGCAGGGGGCTCATCACTGGTTTCGATGGCATCGAGGGGGGGGGGGGGGCCTTGTAACGACCCGACTTTTCAGACCGTTAACTAACTTACTTATTCTTATCTAACACTTATTTATGTTCGGTTCTAAAAAAAAAATACATCAATTTTTTTTTAAAATCATATTCATACTACAAAAATTAGAATTACTAAAAAATTTTTAACTGAGAAAATTAAAAACCCCTAGCAAATAATTATCCTATTCAAATTCGTATTTAGATAATATTTAAAAAGCTATAACATTCATGTTGATTAGAACGAAAGAGTCTAAAGTCTTTTTCTCATAAAATACTCATAATAATTTAGTAGTACCAAAACATTGGAACATAATTATAAATATAGTCGATACAAAATAATTTAGGAAGTCTAAATGCGAAAATTAAATTCGTGGTGGTATCCCACTCCCTTCCTTTATCGCCTCCGCACAGCTCCGCCCGTCCATGGAATATCTAAGTAACGGGCTGCTTACCCGCGTTACCTACAGCACGAACACACACGTATGAGCTTTCGCTTAGTAAGGACAAACAATATCTCACAAAACATTTTCATAAAGTCATATCATCACGCGTAACATCAAGAATGTTCAAAATGCATGTGATCATGTGTGTTCATTTATGCTTCATTATATACATGTCTTGTCTACTTAAGGGCCCCTATGTCGTACCCATATGCGCGCAACCAACGGGGAGTTAGGGGAGCGACCCTCTAACAGCCTCCAAGGTCATATCTTATAAATTTCGTTCTTATTATATCCTCTCACTAATTGGAGGTTGGTACAACACTTAATCCTATCTTTCATTAGCCTCATTCTTATTATTTGTGAAAATGTGTAGATTTACATGTCACCATGCATCTATCATTACGGCATACATATCTGTGAGACATGTCAATCATATCAGTGCAAGAGAATTTATGCCCATCAAACACTTATTCAAAGCAATACGTATAATTTATATACTCATCACATCGTCAAGTCAAGTCATAGCAAACGTAGAGCATTAACAAAGAAAACATTTTGTTTCATGCTGTAGGTGAGATTTCTGCTTAATTGTCTTATGTGCTTAAGCTTCCGGAGTTGTATCTCCTACTATGTAGATTTGAGAAATTGTCCTGATTTAACAATATCTCATTATTAGATAAAAATGAGTAATTAATTTTATTCAATTATTACTTTATATTACTTTATTCAATTATTCATTTATTTTATAAATTATAGTGAACTTAATTTACTTATATCATAATTAACCTTAACAATTATTTCTTATTAATTTTTAAGTGTTAAAATAAATTTCTGCTAATTATTATTTAATTAATTTAATTTAATTAATTAATCAATTGATTAACTAATTAATTAAGTAATAGTTAATCATTACTTTATTTAATTGAGTAATTATAATTAAATTATATAATTTTAATTGACTTATTAATAATTATCTTATTAATAATTTAATTATATTACTTAAATATTCTTTCTCATATAATAATTAATAATTATTAATTCTAATAGTAATAATTAATAATTTGATTAACATAGTAATTAATATTTGATTAATTTCAAGTTAATTATCCATAATTATTTTGATGACTATATCAATGATTAATGATTGATGATTAATTAATCTCTAATTAATCATGTATTATAATTATGTAGTTATTTAATGTAATAATCTTGATTATCATATATTAACTCTTATAATTAATTAATTAATTAATTAATTACTTTATTAATTACATTTGGTTATGTATTAATTAATTAATTAATTAATTAAGTAATTAATTAGTAAATCAATCAAGGTGACAAGGAGTCACCTAAGGGTATACCTCTATTTTATTATTGGGCTAGTCCAATCCCCTTAGT
>JAFMPE010116822.1:8379-20214 GCA_024759925.1 Ficus religiosa | reverse complement strand
GGGGATGGTGACATCATGATGCGTTTCCTTCCATGGTAATCCAAGTGAAAAACAAAGTACTCTTTCTCCACGTCTGAGACAGCTATTTCGAGTCTGAAAATGAACTTCATGTTATTTCAGTTATCAAGTTGTGGAGAGTATGAGATTGGGGATGGAACCTAAGCTCGCAGCGAAGGACGCAATATCACGAATTGCAAGAAAATTTCCAGATTTTGTCGGGGCCGTGTTTGCTGTCAATAAGAATGGTGTGCATGCTGGTGCTTGCTACGGATGGACATTCCAATACTCGGTGAGAAGCCTGCTCATGGATGATGTGGAGGTTGTGACTGTGCATCCACACAGCGTGCTTTAATAAATTATTTGATGGAACTTGTGACAAAAATAAGCTTGTTTGGAACTTTAATTTCTAGAATTACAGCATTTGCATAAAGAAGTTGTATGTTGAGGAGTATCAGCCATGTCGTTGACTAGTGTGACTGGCCGTCTCTCGCAAGTCATCGACCGGGTTACTCCTGCAACTGCTTCCCAATAGCCATTCGTTATGTCCTTCTTATTGAACAAAACCACGCACTTGATTCATGTAGTTCTTTTATAGCTATCCTAAATGACTTCGTTAATTGTCTATAGAGGTCTCTTAGAATGATGTTTGGGAATGGGTTAGTTGTTCTATTGGCGAGGTTGTGGACATCTAGAATCAGCTCCATGTTTGGATATCCATTCAGTAGGGGTAATTTGGGAATTTAAAATTAGTTTGACTTTTGTCGTACGTGGTGGCTGGTCAAGGGGACAAAATTGTGACAATATCTTTAAGCGTAGTGCTAGGGACACCAACTCTAATATCAACTTTTTAAATTTCAAAGACTGGATCGTCATTTCCAGAAACAGAAAGAAGAATTTTGATTAAAAAAAAGAGTAATTGGCCCAAATAGTCCATGAATGTTTGGTTTTTTTTTTTTTGCTGAGATTACTCTGAACTCTTATTTTTTGGTCATTTCAGTCATTCCCGTCCAAAACCATTAAGTTTTTAACGGAATTAGTCATGTGCAATGCATGTAATCTAATTTATGAGGATATTTTAATAATTTAATAATAATTAATTTAACAAAATAAAATTAAAAATAATAATTTTTTCTATCCACCCTATCTTTTTCTCAATTTCTGAAACTATCCACAAGGGAGGGAACCGCGATGGAGAAGACGTTGGGGGGGGGGGTGGTGGAGGGGGAAGGGTTGACATCACCGAGGGGGAGCCAAAACCCAGATCGTACCAAGGGCGTCCGAAACCCAAATCTCGACAGTAGGGGGGGAGAAGGGAGAAAGGAAGGGAGGGAAATGGCGGTGCGTGGGGGTGGGGTGGGGGGCAAAACTCAGATTACTTTGGGAGATTTGAAACCTAGATTGCGGCTGTTTGTGGGGGGGGGGGGGGCGGGGCAAAATTGCAAAGTTGGAGGGGGACAAAACCCAGATCTGGCGAGGGCGAGGGGGTTCGCACAGGGGGAGAAGGGGAAGGAGGGAGAGAGGAAGGGAGGGAGATGATCTCCAGTTTCGGCTCCGGCGTCGACGTTTGATTTGGTGTGGGGGGGGGGGGGGGGAGGTCTCTCCTCTTTTTTTTTAATATAAATAAGTTTCATTTTTTTAGGGGTATTTTCCTTCAAAAAACACAAAACGTACTTTTTACGTGATCATTCCGTGAGTTTTTAAAACAAATTAGACGAAATGACTGGAATGACAAAAAAATAAGAGTTTAAGGTTATCTTGGCTAAAAAAAAAAAAAGGAATAGGAGTCAAACCGTCACATTCGAAAAAGTTCAGGGACTATGCAGGCTAGTTACTCTAAAAAAAAAAAAAAGTGAACTAAAGAATTTGTAATTATGTAATTAGATCTATTAGCAATTAATTTCGGTTTTTTTAGAAGAAAATAAGACAATTAGCTTTATAAGTTCTAATTTATATACATTAGATCAATTTGATCCTCAAAACCTTTTAATAGTAATAAATTATTCTTTAAACTTTGATTTTTCAATAGTTTTGATCCTGAAAATTAAAGATAATCATATTTTCCTTGCAGAATGATTAACATCCAAATATGTACTTGCAATGCGGTCGGTTGTAATATAGATTGGACTGTCATATTCACAGAGAGGCGACAACAAAAATAAATAATATTATTTGGGTTAAACATTAAAAAGACAATGAAATAAAATAATAAAAAGTGCTTATATTTTTTGTGGATTTTTGTGATAGAGAAAATAAACAAAATATGAAAGAGACAAAATTTAGTTAGAGAAAAATTCAATAATAAATGGAGTAAGACGTCGTAAATCCTTCATGTGCTTTTTTCTCCAATTTGAATTCAATCTTCAATTTATGACTCAATTGTAAATTTCACATTCCAAATAAGCAATCGGAAAATATGGAACTAAAGATCAACAAAAATAACAAAAGTGTTCCGGTGAATTAAATCTCTATGTTGAAATCAAATGGATCCATTATTACAAGTTATCCAAAATCGACAAAGTACTGTTTTTAGCAAATTGTAGTAAAAGACAACTCATAAAACAAATATTTGTCGAAACAAAATGTGACAATATTACATAAATAAAGCATAACTGAATTTATGTAAAAGATTTGTATAAAATATTTTGAATAAAAAAAATAAGAAGAAGAAATTCAAGACACTAAAACATATAATCTTTATAAACTAAAATAAAATCAAACTCAAATTGGATTATTTCACACATGAAAACTAATCTCATCAAAGTATCTAGTATAACTTGTAATTCATCTTACAAAATTCTAAAAAGAAAATATGAAACGAAAACGCAAGATGAAAAAAAAAAATAATAATAAAAGAAAAAGACACTCCAAACTCAACCGGTAAGAGCGTCCCAGTTTTGCCAACCTTGTTTTTATAGGCTTCAAAAGTGCAGTAGTAAAGGAGGATTTAAACCCAAAAATCTTGCTGTGCAGGCTGGTAAATCAGCTGGATACTCGCGGCCAGCTGGGAGGATTTGCGCGCATGGCTGGCTTGAGACAAGGGCTAGAATCATGGGCCATGATTTGCTGGGGCTGGAGTCGGCCCAAAACTCATGAGTTGGCTGTTTCATTTCAAGCACGCGGGAGAAGGGCAGGTAGAGGAACACGTGGCAGGGTTGGGCAGCTGGCGGCTGGCGACTGCGAAGGAAGCTGGGGAGGCGCATCTGTGGAAAGAAAGTAGAGAGAAGAAAGGAAAGAAAAAGAAAAAGAAAAGGAAATAAATATAAAATAAAACCAAAGAAATAAATTAAGGACTTGTTTGGTAATCAAGTTCATTTCAAACAAAAATGTAATTTTTTATTTTAATTTTTAATTTTTTTGAAAAATTTTTATTTTTATTTTTTTAAATTTAACAAAATTTTTTAACTCAAACTTAAAATTTTCAATTTCAACTCATTCACTGAACGAATTATAAAATTAAACATTTCGAAACTGAAATATTTTGAATTAATATTATGAAAATATTTGATTAAAACTTTGATTAACAAATAAATTATATAAATAAAAATGTATTTTTTGCATTTATCACAGAATAATAAAAAGCTTTTAAAAATTGTTTTTTTTTTTTGGGGTAGAAAAGCACACAAAAAAATTGTTGTGTTTTGTAAAATATATCAACAATCAAGGACTTCTAACAATATTAAAGGTTGTATTTTATTATTCCTAAAATTTCATGTTATCATGTATTTGGCAGACAATAATTTTTTTTTAAATTCTAAACTCTTTATTAATTTTAGTATTAGGGGCTGAAATTGGTAAAAAAGAAATTTAGGAGTAATTTGATAAAATTAAAAATTAAAGACCAAACCAACAATATACTTTTATAATAATATAAAAACCAAGAATATTTACCCAAAAAAATAAAAAAAGAAAAACGCAGAATAAGAATGGGACATTCCAATCTGCTATTTTTGTCTTTGAGCTGAATTCATCCGCCCCTTGGGTGATCTTTGATTCTTTGACTGTCGCCCCCCAAAAAAAAAAAAAAAAAAAAAAAAGAAAATCTGTCTTGGGTAAGAAAAGATTTGGGACGAATGTGTAGCAGCCCCTGATTGAAGCATATATATTTTGACGTCCATTTTCACATTACAAGAAATGGAACGTAATGGAGATGATCGTGTTCCAAACCCTCAGATTCATAGTCAAACATCCGCTCTGAGCTCGACCCTCTTGTTGGATAACGTTGGTGAAGTCCTTCTTACCTTTAATCCCGATGGGTTGTCTTGGAAACTTCTTGGATCGTCAAATTATGTAAGTTATTTTTATTTTTAATTGAATGGTTTTTCTTGGAAAGCTGAGGGAACCATAATTTGAGCTGTTTTTCTTGTTGGGTAATGTTTAGATTGGTGTAACATGTAAATCTTACGTTGTTAACTTCTTAGGAAACCATTGTCGTTTAACCTTAATCAATGTTTGGTCTTTGGTGGAACAGGATGAATCAACTTGTTTCGGGATCAAACTGTTCCCAAAGGTGGCAACTCACATCAAGTTCTCTGATGTATATGCTACTGAGTTTGCCAATTATGGTATCATCCATGGCTCGAGTCTTCGAAATACCGGAAGACATCTCTCGGGTTACAGCTCTGAGGTTTGTTCCTATGGACCTGTTCACTATACTTTGTTTTGCATATACACCCCTTTCATGACTCATATGAGTTGATTATGTGGAATGTGAGAGGTGTGCAATTTCTCCGGCAGTGGAAAGTAGACGTAGCTCTTATAATGAGAGTGAAAAATTAGAAATCTTGTGTGTGCTTGTTTGTTTGTTATTAGGGCGTCTAATTCTTGACAATATGGTTATTACTTGCTTTGGTGCATTCTTTACATTGATGCAGATGTACCGCTTTACAGTGCATGGTTTCGAAAGGTCAAAGACTCTGCCTTCTGTTTGGGTCCTGGCTGTTTATACATTTGGTCATAAGGATCAGCAAACATGTCAAATGTGGGTGAATCGAATTAATGAGTCTCTAAATATGGCAGTAGGGAAGCCAAAGAATCTAATGGTATGTTCGGTAATTGGACAAACGTTGTATGTTATTCTTTATCTGGCTTGTTTACACTTTGATTGGTTGATCATGGATAAATTAAATAGTAGTAAGCTTTCTTTCTAAAATTTCTTTTCTTATTTGACTAGGTTTTTATTCATCCAAGGAGTGGGAAGGGAAATGGCTGCAAAATCTGGGAAACTGTTGCTCCTATATTCTCGCGTGCTAAAGTGAAAACAAAGGTATCATTAGTATACTCTGTGGAAGGTTTTTGATCATGATCATTGCATATTCTAATGTAAAACATGCAAGATTTCGCGTTAGTTTAGTGCAGTTGTAGTTGTTCGTTTCAATTAGAAAAACGTAATTGGTTCCATTGAGTGCTGGTTCTTGGCAATCTACTATGTTATGGCGTGTGCCATGTAGGATAACATCATTATATCTACAACATTTTTTTCCATTGGGCATCAATATTACTTTCACCCAAACCAGGAAGATGAAATCAAGTTCGTATAAAACTATCTTTTTTTCTCCAACTTTGTTCTTTCTTTAGGTGATTGTGACACAGCGGGCTGGACAGGCATTTGATGTGATGGCGTCTATCGCAAACAAGGAACTTAACTTATATGATGGGGTTGTTACTGTTGTAAGTAATATTCTTTCCTGTTGTTGCTTATTTCTGCATCTCTGTATAAGGTGGTTTTTGTTGCCATTGACATGTTATACTGTAAATCTTAGGGCAATCTTGCATAGTAGCACAACTTTTGAGTTCTGGTTCAGAGGTCATTTGACTTTTTAACGGGATACAGTATTATGAGTTCGCTGGCTTTGCAATATTTTCTCTCGAATATGCAAGAGAAAATTGATATTCTAGCTTGTTCCTCAAATTCCAATTCATTATTTCAGTGTTCCTTTTCAATGACTGTTGCTTCTTTTTCTTTTTTCTTTCTTTTTTTTTTCTCAGGGCGGTGATGGTTTTTTCAACGAAATTCTTAATGGGTTCCTCAAATCTAGGCACAAAACTCCATTCCCACCAGTACCTTCAGACTTTGTTCATTCTACCGGGCGTAATGGTAGTTCTGTTGTTAATGACCAGAACGAGACAGTTACTGAAACTTCTCAGACTGAAGACCATTCTCCTCTTCTCCCAAGTCCAAGACATAATGGTTGTATAGTTTACTATATTTCATACTAGTTGATCTTTTAATATAGCTATGAGAGGTTGTTAGCTAACATCTAAATGGGTGTGTCTGAATGCAGGAAGTGAAGATGCTTCGTGCAGCGGGGAAGGTTAGACAAATATCATGTCCTCCTCCCCTGTTGAATTTTCAATTTTTAGCAAGGTCAAAATCCAATAACTGCTATTTCCTTTTAACTTTTCTGGAAAACCTTGCAGACCATGATCCTGAATTTCCCATCCCAAATGAGCAATTCAGATTTGGAATCATTCCTGCAGGTTCAACTGATGCCATTGTGATGTGGTATTTATTTTCTTGCTCTTATTTATTTATTTATTTTTTGTTTTTGTTTTTTTAAATCATACATGCATTGCATTTAAAGCTTGAATCTAGTTTTAATCTGAGTTTTTGCATTCAACTCAACTGAACTATTGGTCTCAATCTAATAGTTCAGGTTTCTATGCTTATTTTTTAAGAGAAAAAGTAAAAAAGGTTTCTATGGTTTTATTATTTTTTCTTGTTACTCCTACACTATCTTTTTTCATGTCTCTTGGCTTGGCACCATTTACCGTATCAAATCAGTTTAGATGTCTATTAATGTGACATTTCACTTTAATGAACTCAATATTCTAGGACATTGCGAAAATTGGTTGAAAATTTACGGAGGGGACATGTAAAAGTTATTAAAGATCAAAATGGTGAGAGGATATTTTCCGCCACACCTTGTAGAAGCAAGTAGTACGATAACTTGTGGCAGATAGGAGGACGACACTCGAATGAGTAGGAACCCAGATGAAGATAAGACATTGATGTTAGAGTAGAATTTGTCTGAGCATAGTGCATTCTACTTGTTCTCTCTTTTGCAGTACCACTGGAGCTCGAGATCCCATAACATCTGCATTGCACATCGTCCTTGGTAAAAGGGTGAACCTGGATCTAGCTCAAGTTGTAAGGTGGAAGATAACACCTGCATCAAAGGTTGAACCTCACGTACGCTATGCGGCTTCTTTTGCTGGGTAGTTTCTCATTGTTCCCAGTAAAATGGTTTTAGGGTTTCTTGTTGACGTATAACCAAAAATGCTAGGCTAAAAACTTCTGCATTATATGTTATTAGTTGGCTGACTTGGGTCAAACCTTAGCCCAACCAAACGTTTCTTTTCACAGAGCAGTGCTCTGTGAGCATGCTTCTGTGGAATGAACTTGCCTCCTGGTTTCATGTTTACTGCTTTGTTTCCATTTGTTGTATTGTCACCCATAATTTCTTGCTCATATTTCTTTGCATTAAAATTTGTGATTCATGTTGACTAGTATTCTTTTTTTTTTTAATGTTTTCTTAACATTTATTTGAATTTTCATCATTTGGAAGATATGTACTCCTACAATATGTTAAGGTGTATAGTTTGTGTTTCCCTTTGTACCCAATATAACAGAAGCATAACTCATCAACGGATGCTTTTTAGTCTAGGAAAAGTGATTTGATCCTTTCTGAGCATCCAAGTTAGGGTTGTGGGTCATGGAAGGAGTCTTTCCTTTTGGAATTATGTCACTTAATTTACAAAAATTTTATGGGTGTTTTCTCTTCTAAATCCTTATCTTCAATATTTTAGGTATGGTTTCTATGGAGACGTCATTGCAGAGAGTGAAAAGCTTCGCTGGATGGGTCCCAAACGTTACGATTATGCTGGAACAAAGGTGTTTTTAAGGCACAGGTGTGTGTGACCATGATATTTTGTTCCTGCTTTATGACTTCTGATTCTGGCGTGGTACATAACCGTTTGAACTAAACTTGTTAATTAACCTTTGGTAAACATGCCTAGATTGTTGTAAACTGTATCTTGGAGATTTATAATTATGCGTGCGCTCTCAAATTTGTGTAAAATTAAAGCTAAAACTAAGATACAAGTGATTATTTGTCTATGCTCTGAAGCTAAAATTCTTCTGATTGTTATCTTTTTGATCCGTACCATTCAGGTCTTATCAGGCTGAAATTTCGTATCTTGAAGTCAAAGATGAAGAAAGAAATTCAAATTCTGAAATCAATAATCGGGTTAATCGTGCATGGGAATCTAGTAGCCCAAGTTCATCTGAAAGAGTAGTTTGCCGTGTTAATTGCAACATCTGTAGGACAAAGCCAAACCACGATTACAGGGGCAGTACCATGCCCTACTCTCGTCTGGGAGAAAGTAGATGGCTGAAATCCAAAGGGCGTTATCTTAGTGTTGGTGCTGCCATTATCTCATGCCGAAACGAAAGAGCACCAGATGGTCTAGTGGCAGATGCACACCTTTCTGATGGTCTCTTGCATCTCGTATTGATAAGAGATTGTCCTCATGCTTTTTATCTTTGGTACTACCGACTCACCGAGACTCCTTTTTTCTTTGCTTTCTCTGGCCCCTAACTTGAGAAAACTCGATTACCAATTTGTTGAATGAATTCTATTACACACACTTTTAATTCACGTCTATTTTACACACATGCAGGCATCTTACACAGCTAGCAAGAAAAGGTGGAAACCCGCTAAACTTCAAATTTGTGGAACATCACAAGGTGTGTTTTCTCTCTACACTTCCCTTTTATGTGTTTCAGACTGAATCTCTTTACTAAATAGATGGTCATATGCTGGCCACAGACTCCTGCATTTACATTCACTTCAGCGGGCAATGAGAGCGTGTGGAATTTGGACGGCGAGCTCTTTCCAGCACACCAACTATCAGCACAAGTATTTCGAGGCCTCATAAGCTTATTTGCAACTGGCCCTGAAGTCTAACACATGATCTCTCAGAAGCGATTTGACTTGTGTGTCCCTTTGTTCTGTTCCCCTTCCCCGAGCTCCCTTCAATAATCTCATGACGCTTTAATTAAAATGCCATATCAACTTCAAATATCGATATCGTATCACATAAATTAGAAAGTCATGTCAATTAATTGACGTGGCATATTATTGTTGGAGGGACATAAAAATAGTAAGGGAAAAGGGACGTACGAGCCAAATCCTCTCGGAAGAGCTTCACTAGAGGATGATCATCTTTTAATGATTACCTTAGTGCCAAAATCATATAGACGTCCAATTTGGTATAATCTTGTAAACATGAACTTCATTGGCTTACACCTTATGTTTTATTTATTTATTTATTTTATTTTATTATTTTTTTTTTATTTTGCCCCAAAGTTGGGGTCATAGGGAGTTTGGTCAACATACATGTACCACATCAGCACACTCCTATCATTTATAGGGACGATAAGGTCTTATAGGATACCCCTATTCTCGGTACCAAATGAAAGAATCTGATGAACTCTGCCTCCTCTTTCATCCTTCTTCTTCTTCCCTTTTTTTTTTTTTTTTTTTTTTTTTTTTTTAAATTTTTTTTATTTAGCTGAATATTTTTTCCATATTTACTGGCTGGAGTTAACGTGGTTATTCTCTTCCTCATGAAGGAAAGGGAGAAGACTTTAAAGTCATTTTATAATGGAGGCAAGAAAGTTTCATGGCCGGCTTAGTACCGGAGCCACTTGGTTCCACACATCCAACAGAACTCGTGTTAACATATACATATACATATATATAGAGACAGAGGCTCTTATACGGTACCATTCTCATACGTCACTTATGATATAACTTGTGTTATATTATACTAATGAGATGATTCAAATGTAATATTTTTCATTTATACTTGTTCTATACATCAATATTCGAATAATATCATTCGATAAGATTTTAAATAGGAAGTTACATATACATCAATTAATTATTATAAGTTTTTAAATAAAAAGTTACAAGTGTCATATGGTATGTGATACACATTCGTGATATTTCCTATATTTATTTATAAACTTCATTCATACTCCTAAATGTGAGGAATAATTTGAAAAGACATGTTACCTTAATAATGATCAATGTTAGCTGTTCTTATTAAAATATATATTAAAAAAAAAAACGAATAATAACCACGAAAAAAAAAAAATAAAAAAAAAATATTTGCCTAGTGGTATACGGTCCAAACGAGGTCATATCGTGAGAGAAGAAAATGACGATGATTCCAGCGGCAATTAGTGGAGATTCCAATTTTCCAACCAACTCTTCTGGAGGCCTATGAAATGTTGGCAATATGGTCATCGGTCTTTGCTGGCGAAGACTTTGGCTTGGAGAGAGAGAGAGAGAGAGAGTGGTCATCGGTCTTTGAAGACTTTGGCTTGGAGAGAGAGAGAGAGAGAGAGAGAGAGAGAGAGTGGTCATCGGTCTTTGCTGGCGAAGACTTTGGCTTGGAGAGAGAGAGAGAGAGAGAGAGAGAGAGAGAGACTCTGTCCATTGTCCAATGCTATTCTTTTGTATTAACTTATGAAAACGACAATGACAAGTAGCCCAAGCATGGAACGCGGCAATCATTCTAGAGTAATTTTTTTCCTCTAAAGATTGATTTGTTTGATTAAGTAAATAAATAAAAGAAGTTTTAGAGTTTGTCAATTAAAGAAAAAAAATCAATCGATAAAATACAACTTTAATTTTTAAACTTTTTTGTGATTAAGATACAATGTATAATTAACCTTGTAATCCACGGTTATGAAACATAGTTTAATGTACGGAGTTCACAAAGGCGACACATTCTTTAAACCAATATAGTTTAAAAAATAAAAAAACCCCCCATTTTTTTTAATAAGCGAAAATTCTATTAAAGAGAAAAAGAAAAGTAAATAAAAGGTCTTACACGATTAAAAACACACCAAAAAAAAAAAAATCCTAAATAATTAAACTAAATAAAAACAACAAATAAAATATCCTAAAAGAAAAATTATTATGATTTTCTCATTTAAAACCCTTCCTATAATATGAATTCTTTTCAACAGTAAATGCCAAATAAAAAGATTGTAGTTTAGAAACACGAAAAATCACAAGAAAAAGAAATTACAGATAATTACCTCTTCTTTTGATAAAATACTTTTAAAAAAAAAAAAAAGTTGATACTTTGATCTAGGTATTTAGTACCGATGCCTACCAAACTTGTCACTTTTAGGTAATTTACCAACCAAATTTTTAATTTTGACAATTTATTTCCTGAATTTGCTAAATTATAGTAATATACTCCCTTTCAATTAATTTGTTGTTAAATTGATTATGAAAAATATATGTACACCTCCTGTGAAGACCGAAAAAACTCATTTTCAATTAAAAACTTCCAAATATAATGCAAATCTTCTAATTTCAAATTTTTAATTAAGTGTAAAATTAACTAAAAGAGGTACATTAAAATAATTTAGCAAGTTCAGGAGATAAATTGTCAAAATTAAAAGTTTAGGAGGTAAGCTGATAAATAGTAATAAGTTAAGGGGGCATCACTACTAAATATGTTTTTACCTCTTTTATTTATTTAATTCTATTTTTAAAAATTTTAAATACGGGGTGTACCACAGTTCATTGTATCACTTCGCACAAACACTCTTCATCTGCCTCACAAGTTTGGCCATTAGCCCTAGCAATGTCTACGCCATTAGAGTGAGCTCTCTCTCTCTCTCTCTCTCTCTCTCTCTCTCTCATATTTCTTGGGAATACCGTGAATACACGTTACACGCACCCATACACATACACACACAGATATACATATCTAAAGTCATATATATTTACATGTGTGTGTGTGTGTGTG
>JAFMPE010116807.1:0-11836 GCA_024759925.1 Ficus religiosa | reverse complement strand
ATGAAGCAGAATATGAAGCAGTGATAGCTGATCTGGGTTTAGCCAGGGAACTCGGGGTGGATGACATAGAGGTTTTTTGCAACTCAATGCTCATCGTCAACCAAGTAACCAGAGAATTCCAAGTGAAAGAGGAGCGAATGGCCAAGTAGTTGGGAAAGGTTAAGACCTTACTAAACCAATTCAAAAGCCACCTAGTAACCCGAATCCCCCGGTCCGAGAACAACGAAGCAGATGCCCTAGCACACAACTAGCCTCGAGAAATGATGTGGATGGTCTCGTCTTATTCCTGATAAAGCAGCTTGATCAGTCGAGTTACTAGGTCACGCCGTTCGAACTAAAGAATGCCAGAGCGACTTACCAGCGGCTTATGAATAAGATGTTTGCCTCATTCATCGGGAAGTCTATGGAGGTATACGTGGACAACGTGCTAGTAAACAGCTGACGTGCGGGTGATCACGTCAAGGATCTCCGAGATTGTTTCAATACCCTGTGGCAGTGCAGGATGAAGTTGAACCCCACCAAGTGTACCTTCGGTATGGAATTCGAGAAGTTCCTCGGGTTCATGGTGAACCACCGGGGCATCGAGGTTAACCCGATCAAGGTACAAGCTGTGGTGGACTTGTAACCTCCAAGAACCGTCAAAGAAGTCCAAAGACTGACCGGGATGGTGGCAGCCCTCTCCTGGTCCATGTCTAGATCCACAGATAAGTGCCTCCCATTCTTTTAAGCACTTAAGGGCAAAGGCAAGATCAGTTGGGACGACAAATGCGAGGAGGCCTGCGAAGGCCTGAAAACATATCTTGGGAGCCCACCTCTGCAATCCAAACCACTTCCCGGGGAAGCGTTGTACGTGTATCTAGCCGTCTCTGAGAAAGCGGTCAGCTCCGTCTTGATCCGAGAAGAAGACAAAGTACAGGCTCCTATATATTATAGCAGCAAGGCATTCTAAGGGGCAGAAGGAAGGTACACCTCTTTGGAAAAACTGGCCTTGGCATTGGTCTCATCAGCTCACAAGCTGAGACCCTACTTCTAAGGTCATCCCATCCACATCCCAACCAACTACCCACTCGGCCAGGTTCTATAGAACCCTGAACTGTCGGGATGGATAACGAAATGGGCGATAGAGCTCGGAGAATTCGACATCGAATACATTCCCCAGACAGCGGTCAAGGCACAAGTGCTGGCTAATTTCGTGGCTGAATTATCAGGGGCTCCCAGACCAGTTTCGGAGAACTCAGAAAAGACTATGGACCCACTCGGGGAAAATGATCGAAGAGCACCCGACCAGAGCATCAAAAGATGGAAACTGTTGGTGGACGGATCCTCCGACTCGGGGGGCTCCGGGGCAGGATTAGTGCTTGTGAGGTCGGATCAGTATAAGACCAGACAGGCGCTTCGCTTTAACTTCAAAGCATCCAACAATGAAGCAGAGTGTGAAGTAGTGATAGCCGATCTGGGTTTAGCCCGGAAACTCGGGGTGGATGAAATAGAGGTATTTTGTGACTCAATACTCATCATCAACCAAGTAACCAGAGAATTCCAAGTGAAAGAGGAGCGAATGGCCAAGTATTTGGGAAAGGTTAATACCTTGCTAAACCAGTTCAACAGCCACCTAGTAACTCGGATCCCTCAGTCTGAGAACAGCAAAGCAGATGCCCTAGAATGACTAGCCTCGGGAAATGATGTGGATGGTCTCGTCTCATTCCCGATAAAGTGGCTTGATTAGCCGAGTATCGAGAGGGAAAAGCAGGTCCTTTGCTCCGAGAAGGCCACATCCTGTATAGACCCGATCACCAATTTTCTTACCACGGCACAGTTACCGGAGAACTGAGAAGAAGCTCGGAGAATTAAGAATACCTCAGCAAGGTACATCCTTATCAATGGGAAATTGTATTGTCGAGGATACTCCGCCCCGTATTAGCGGTGTGTTGGGCCAGCTGAGGCTGAGTATCTGATGAAAGAAATACACAGCAGAGTGTGCAGGAACCATTCTGGGTGGAAAGCCCTGTCTTTCAAGTGCCTTAGCCAAGGGTACTAGTGGCCGACCATGGATAAGGATGCTATGGAATTCACCAAAAAATGTATCAATTGCCAACAGTTCGCCAACACAATCAAGTCCCACCCCGAGAGACTCACCTCGGTGGTGTGTGCGTGGTCATTCGCAAAGTGAGACCTCGATCTGATTGGACCACTACCAATGGCCAGGTCACAAATTCGATATTGCCTTATAGTGATAAATTACCTCACAAAGTGGGTCAAAGTAGAGCCGCTAGCCCAACAAATAGAGTCAAAGTGTACCAATTTTTTGTGGAAGAACATCATCTACAGATTCGGGCTCCCCCACATCATAGTCACAGATAATGGAAAACAATTTGATAATCTGAAATTCATCGCACTTTGTAAGCAGTTTAGAATAAAGAAAGTGTTCTTCTCTCCCCGACACCCCTAGAGCATTAGACAGGTAGAAGCCACCAACAAGACTATCAAGGAGAACCTGAAGAAAAATCTAGAAAAGCACATGGGCTTGAATTGACGAACTACCCAGGGTGCTCTGAACATACCGGACCACTAGACACACTACGACTGGGGAAACCTTATTTGCAATGGCCTTCGGGGTAGAAGCCATTATTCCAACTGAAGTGGGTTTAACAAGTCTCCATGTTGAGAACTACGATGAAGAAGACAGCACCGAGCAGATGCTACTCGCACTAGATCTGGTTGAGGAGAAACGAGAACAAGCTCTAATCAAAATAGCTGTATGTAACCAGGTCGTTGCCGGGTATTACGACAACAAATTCCGACCGTGAGTCTTCCGAGTAGGTGACTTGGTACTCAATAAGGTTTTAGTCCAGGAACCCAGGTTAGGTTCGTTCGGTCCTAAATGGGATGGGCCATATAGGATTACCGAAGTGGTTCGACCAAGCACATACCGTCTAGCCGATCAGGATGGCATGAATCTAGGGCACCCATAGAACGCCGACCACCTTAAATGTTTCTACTAGTAATACTGTTTTCGGCAATTGATGTAAAGATTGGATCGAAGAAATGAAGTTTTTGGTCAGATTGATCTCCTGTAATTTCATTAAAAAAGAGGTTCCCAGACCACGTAGGAAGGTCTCTATGCTGGACACCGACCAAAGAAGATGATTGAGCAGGACCCACAACAAAGTCTACTCAGGTAGACCGAGCACTCCAGAGGACCCCGGACCACGAAAGGAGGTCCTATTGCCGAACGCCGACTAGAGTTGGACTTAGGTTAATTCCAAGGGAAACCTAAGCTAACCGTAGGAGGTGTCTGAGCATGACCCACAACAAAGTCTGCTTAGGTAGAACCTGTACTCCAGAGGTTCCCGAACCACGGAGGGAGGTCCCATCGCTAAACACCGACCAGAGTTGGACTTGGGTTAATTCCAAGGGAAACCCAAACCAACCGTAAAGGGTGTCCGAGCAGGACCCACAGCAAAGTCTGCTCAGGCAGATCGAGCACTCTAGAGGTCTCCAGACCACGGAAGGAGGTCCCATTGCGGAACACCGACCAGGGTTGGACTTGGACTAATTTCAAGAACACAGAACACCAACCAGAGTTAGACTTGGGTTAATTCCATGGGAAACCCAAGCCAACCATAGGAGGTGTCCAAGTAAGATCCACAACAAAGTCTGCTAAGGCAGACCCTGCACTCTAGTGGTTCCTGGACCACGGAAGGAGGTCCCATTGCTGGACACCAACCAGAGTTGGACTTGGGTTAATTCTAAGAAAACCCAAGCCAACTGTAAAAGGTGTCCTAGCAAGACTGTCCACAAAGTCTACTCATGCAAATCACACACAATAAAAAATGTATAAAATGCATGGTGAAATAAAATGTAGAGAAGATATTCCCAAAAGAAAAAATTTTCATTAATAAAATAAGAAGGGGGGTACAAGTGGGGCACCCCTAAGCAGACAAAAAAAAAAAACAACAGCAAAACAAAACTGAGAATCATTACTGTTGGTCTCGGAAGGCGGCCTGGTCAGCGAGGGCAGCCTAGTTGTCACAAGCCTCCGGCTCGTCGAGGATAACCATGTCCTCAACTGCTCGAGCACCCTGGGTCACTTCTCCTTCTTTAGCTTCTGGCAGTGCCCCGTCCTCCTCGGCAGTAGTCTCCCCCGAGACCTCGGGAACGAAGGACCAGTCGACCCTGCTAAACGTCGGGTTAGTCGTAGCAAAACCAACCTTCATGTCCCGCATCCATTCCTTGTAATCCGAGAGCAGGCCAGCATTGAAGTCGTCAAAGTGCTGATACTCCTCAACCGCCTGTTGTCGGCCTGGTCGAAAGTAGTGGGAAGGGCCTCCTGCAGTTACTAGGAGTGCTCTGGCTGGGCAGTGACCAAATAATCCTCAGCCTTCTTCTATGCCTCCTCCACCTTTTTCCGAGTGTCCTCAACCTGGGATACCCTTTTATCGACCTCCTTCACCTTCTCCTCGGCCGCCTTTACCTTCTCTTCAGCCTTCTTCTCGGCATGTCTCGCGCTCTTGACCTTGAAGTCCAATGCGGCTACCTTTTCCTCCATGCGATTGGCATAGCCCCACACAACAGCGTTTCCCGAAAAGGCTAGACATATGGCCTGCAGAAAAATTTAACATTAAAAAATAAATAAATAAATGTATATTTCCCAAGGAGATCGCTGCACGATCAGGATTATTTACCTAGACCAGCTTGCTGACGACGTCACTACTGGCCTTGACGGGGTTAGAGCGCTAAGATGACTCGACCACTTCTGAAGTTAATTTGTTGTCAAATTTCGCGACAAGTGCCTTCTAGGCCGACAACTTCCACCTGATCGGCTCTGCTCTGGGAGCCAAGGTAAGCTGATCGTGAGGCCTAAGGTCTTCTTGTCGACTCCGAGAGGAAGGAACGATGGCGACTAGTCGCTCCTCTCTCGGACGACCTACCCGAGCTTCAAGAGGGTCAGACGGGGCCTTGGTAGCCAGGGCAGCTGCTGAGGTTCCTACCCTGCTTGCCAGGGCAGCGGCCGAGGTTCCTACTCTGCTCTCGTCACCGTCGTCGGTTTTAGCAAACTTCTGTTGGAGCTGGTCTATCCTGTCCTAGTCGTTAGGATGTTTGCTCCCCCTTGGTTCCCGCTCGGCCATAGTTGGTTCAGCAAATGAAAACAAAGTCAGTACCTAGTCGTGATTCAATTACAGGTGGACAAAGGAATAAAATGACCTTCGATTCGAAGGCCCAGCATTGGGAAGAGTTGCCCAAGCAGCATATCCATGTCCTCGTCGGCAATCCTCAAACCCCAGTCCCAGGGGAGGAACTGTCGGAATGCAGACCATGGGTTGTTGCTATCGGCACTCCCCGCGGAACTTCGGACCTATCGGATGTGGTCGCGACGTCGGCAGCCACAAAAGTCCGGGCTCGATAATGAATGACCGGATCAGACATGCGGGAGGCGATGGTAACTTTCCCGGGCCGGACCGTCAGTGGTCTGTCATGGGGATAATCGGACGTTGAAGACGAGCTGAACCAATTGTACTTGATGAGGCTCACGGGGGACAACAGTCTATTTTAGTTTCGCTCAGGGTCTACTTTTTCACCTAGTACGTCAATCCTGGCCAAGCTCTTCGCGTCCACATACGGCCCCCGAGTCCACACATAACCCCGCCTGAATGTTATGGGAACCCGTTCCCTGGTAGGGACCTCGCTATACAGAAGATGACAGTGCAACCACTGACCAGCTGGGTAGAACCACAAATGTTTGCAGCTCTTGTCGGAGTCAGGGCTGCCAGAAATGAACACCCCCTGGTAACCCTAGAAGTAGTAGGATCCATAGGACGCTGGAGCCGTCTTCATTCTGTACAAGTTCTGGAACACCCTGAACGGCAGCTCCGCAACAAAGTTCTCCATCCAAAGGACGAAACAGCTTATCAAGATACGATAAGTGTTGGCATTGAGTTGCATCGGGGCCACGATGAGTCTGGTAAGTGCCCACCTAACGTAAGGGTGGAATAGCAGGCAGAGTCCTACTCGGAATAACTTGGCGAAGAAGGTGATGTAGCCAGGAGTTGGTGGGGAAAGAAGGTTATTTTGACTGGGGACCACCAACTATATGTTGTCGGGAATCTCGAATTCTTCCAGGAGTGCTTCCAAATACTGCGAGGTGACCGCCGAGGTGAAATAATCCTCCTAGTACACGGGGTGGCTGCCTGCTTGTTCTATCATCTCCCAATCTGCCATCTAGTAGACGAGAAGGCCATTGACACAAAGTCGTCGACTGCGATTACATTGACGGGACTGAATGGGTTCCCCTTCTAGAGCCGTGCTCTCCGAGCTCTCGGATCCCTCACGGCCAAAAGTGCTAGCCGGAATAGCCGTTCTCTCAAATGCAGTGACCCCGCCAGCTGTTAGATCGACCATCGGAGCTGGCTGAGCCCGGGCCGCTCCATTTAGTTCTTTAATGAACTCCTGGTATGGTCGGGTAGCCAAGCCCATCTGCAAGATTTGTTCTAACTGAGCTACACCTTCTCATGCTCGACTGGTCGGTGTTGAAGGCTGATCCGGGGAAGGTATGTCAGAAATGCTTGACAAGTGGTTAGGTGTCCGGGCCCTTCGCTCAGCCACTACTCCGGTTGTATCCGAGCTTGAGCTAACGATCGAGCTTGAGCTACCCATGATGTCAGCATCCCCGGACAAGTAGTCATTCTCGGAATCAGACATATGGTCGCTCATATTGAAAGATGGAGAGGAAGTTTACCTTCTTGGCTCTTTTCAGACTTGATAGCGAAGCAATCTCGATCAATAGCTCTCGGCAGATCTCGGCAATTCTTTGCAAACAATGAGGAAAACATGAACACCCCACCTCTATTTATAGGGACAAATTTGGTGGGAAATCTAGGCACCGATTTCAAGGTGACGATTCAGCTTCCCGCCAATCCAGCCAGTCGCGCCATTCAAAATTCTGAGTGTCAATCAGAATTCCCACCGATCACAACGCAACATGTGGCAGCAATCGACACATGTCAGTTAAGTTGGTGAATATCCTGGAGAACTCGACCAGACCAGAGTGACCGGAGTGAACGTTCGTCAGCACGATCAAGCCGAACAGCACATGACAACATCTGACCAACCAAATAGCGTGATTACTTTCATATTGTAGGGACATAAATCATCCCTAGTTTGATCAGCCCAGAGATGCTGGGGGGCTTATGTTGATGGCATATTCTGCTCCGACTACAAAATCCTATTCCGAAGGACAAACCAATCACGTGAATGTAGTGAAATCATATCTCTTTGCCCAAACCGGATACCATTGACCCGACTAGATTAGTCCAGAAGATGCTTCCCAAGGAACCGAACTACCCGACCAGATTTTACCATACCATCGAAGCGTGCCATGTACCCGGGTTAGGTAGTATCCAGGGACGATGTTCCTGTCCTGGGTAGCCAGCCCCTTGCACGTGGAGCCACGTGCATGACTGACGGCGGAGCCCTGTCACAACAGTCAACCAGCCACCTGATGTCTGACGCATAGCCTGCTACCGCATGTATCCCATCGCCGACTTCTGCCGCTTAGTCTAGAGCTACGCCTATTGGTGCCGATGGCAGCCCACCCTAGTGTCTCCTGACACCAGACCATGGACATGTGACACCGGCCTATTGGACACATGGCACCTACGCACCTGAAGCTAGTTTACCCGCCGGGAGCATCACTCACCCGAATGCCCTAGCCTGCGGGGAACATCTTTAATTAGAGGATCAACCCACTCACTCAGGTATGGACAATTTTCCTTGTCAAAACTCTGCCTCTCCACTTGCTCATCAGTATCATCACTGACTTAAGTATCAGAGTGCCCATGGCAGACACTACACCGGTATCCTAATTACTTCGAGGTGCTTCCATTTTACAGGTGGTTAACGGTAGAGTGACTGTGCAAGCTCGATCGGACTAGATGATCACATCGGGTGTTGCGTTGGAGATTTTCGGCATCAACAAAATTAATGCACCTCATTGATGTTATGCTACTTTTAGTTGCATCCTCCACTTCAAAATAAAAAATAAAAAAAATGATTGATACCATCTTCACCATAATTTATAAAAGCACATGTGAATCTTATACTATTAAACTTTTTTTTTTTAATAAATGTGCAGTGTCAAACACTAATAACGCTCAGAGAAAGGTTTCATGGCCTTCATCTTTGTATATATACTGCATGTCTTGTATTACTACAAAAATGAGAATAAACGATAGACATAGATGACAGTTTTGTAAAAACTGCCATCTAAAAGTCCGTCAAAAAATGCGACATGGATGTGGTTTACAAAAATCGTCATGGAAAAGCAAACTTCCACAACCGTTTTCAAAAACCGTTGTGGATTCATGCTTTTAAAACTATTGTGGAAACTTGTTTTTTCCGTGAAGTTTTCGAAAACCATCGTGGAATATTGCTTTTCCTCGACCTTGAAAAATATATATATATATCATGGAATCTTGATGAAAAAAATGATACAGCCTTTATTAGCACAAAAACAATTCAAAAACCTCTTAAAATAGTCCGTCCGTCGCTGTTCCAGGTCGCTGCCACCCTCCTAATTCCCTCTCCTCTCATTGTTTTTAAATGACACTTATTTTTTAACATTTTTTTCTTCGTATCCATATTTTAGATTTATGGTTTTTGGTCTAAAATTTGTGTGTGAAACTGGTTAAAATAGAAATTTTCTATGATATTGATTCTAATGCTGAATTGAATTTGATATTTTGAATTTAGGAGTTGCAAATGAATAGGACATGGACATGAGCTAATAGATTGACTAAAAAAATTAGAGGTTGGTGTTGAGGAATTTTTGTTATTTGTGTCAAAGCTCATGTGAAAGATGAAAAGATCTGTTATCCCTGTGATGATTGTGCAAATCATAAATCTCATTCATTTAATGTTGTTAGAGGAAATTTATTTCGATGACAATTTATAACCGTCGTGGAATTCTCTTTTTATATTAATGTGTGTATTTGAATGTATACAAGTAAAGAGCGTTCATCGGTAACCAAAGCATAACGTTCCCTTGGGACTTTGCTTAAATCTTTTTTAGGTTATACAATAGAAGGGGGGCTTAGCTCTGGATCCCCCGTACTTGTAGAAATGAATGGATTAGAAGGGGGGTTGGGTCTATTTCCGGGCCAGGCGGAAGGTGAAGGCCTTAAATAAGATTGCGTTCTCATTAAGGAAGAGAGGAAAAAGGTGCTGCCATCTATCTCAATCAATTTCCCAAAGCGTTGGAAATCCAGACCGGCTAAGAAAATCAAAGGCGCCAAATGTGGCCTTTGTTTCACCAACAAAGAAATCATCTTTGACGATTTCCCCTTCCTTCCCTGCCGAGCCGCCTCTCTTCGCCATTCAAAGTACTACCTCTACCTTCCCCTTCCATAATAGCATACCCAGACGCCTTCCTTTCTAATCCGTAAGAATAAAGAAATACCAATAAAATCAAAGCATATTGGAGCAAGATAGGAAGGATTCTTGAAAACTGTTTTTCCTACGAAAATAAACCCATGATGAAAGTTCAAGGAAGAGAGAGAAAGAAAAAAAAAAGGTGAAGAATGGAATTAAGCCATAGAAGCATAAAGATTTTTCATCTGAATAGATTTTGTGGAACTTTTGTTCTCTCCTTTGACCTGGAATCCAAGAATTAGAAGGGACCAATTGACTCCACTTGACAATGGCATCAATGGAGTCCATTTCTTCAAGATGCTTACAGAGAATAGAGAATATATCATTTTTAACCAATCATTTTGGAATAACTTATAACCAACACTTCAATCCATTTGCAATTTTTATGGCGCAAAATCATGCTTTGGCATTTCCACGAAAATGAAACTAATAATTATAAATTTTTTTTATCTAAAGGTTTCCTTTCCCTTTCTCTCATACTGCATAAAATTCCTTAAGCTTTTTTTCATTTTTTTTTTTTTTACAGGAGAAAAAAAAAAAAAGATTCTACGCTTGTATTTAAATTAGTTTAGTAGATATAGCTCAAACTAACTAGTTAATTTTGAAGATTCAAATACCCTGTTAAGACTAGCTCAGTGGATAAGAATGGTATGAGTTGTAGGAGAGTTTATGTTTTCCTTTAATAAATAAAAGCTGTAAAGCTCGTACCACCAAAAATAATGATAATAATTGAAAGTTTTGAATTTTAAAGTTTAGCTTTGTAGATGGCTTAACTATTTAGTTCAAATTTATATGGTCAGGTTGTTGAATTCAAACAACATGATAAATTAAAAAAAAAAAATGAAGGGACAACCAATAATATAGAAAAATGAAGCTGGCAAATTTGATAATATTCATTTCTATATATGTGAAAGAAATTTTTTTTTTTTTTTTTTTTTTTGGATTTTTAGTTCTTAAATGAGCATGGTAACATTAATAAATATGTAGAAAAAAAAATAAATAATACATAATGTTTTTGTTTAAATGTTATGTCTGCCAAGAAGAGCTTCTCATTTATTTAAAAAAAAAATGAAAAACATTATTAGGTTTTGAATTTGAGATTTTTTACCTAATCTTTCCCCTTTCATTCACTGGGCTAGCACTAACAAGACGTTGTGAACATTATTCGACACCATTTCTTTCATGAAGTTATAATCATTTAAAAAAAGAAAAACAGTTACAAATTACAAGTTGGCTGACACTAAGATGCTGCAACTAGGGGGCAGAAGATATGTCTTGGATTTTAGCCTTATCGTTAGAAGATAAGGGCTGAGATTAATAACGAAATGATGGCAACTATTTTTTAGTCGAAAATGTTTATATCGTCTTATCATTTAACAGTCTAGACTTAAATTAAAAGGACAAGAAAAATATGTTTAGCGCAAAAAACCAAATAATAGGAAATAATGCAATCATGGAGGGAATTGACTAGTGTAGTAGACTCAAAAAAGATAGGAATCATCAATTCGGATAAGAGAAGCAAAGATGGGACAAATGGACATGACTTTGGCCCACTATATTTTGCCCCTTCATTTATTTCGTCAAAAGGTACTCTTCCTTTATAGTTGTTTTTCAAAAATTCTTTCGCTTAAAATATCCCCTTCTTTTTTAAAGTTTATGATTGTAAACGTTTCGGGTTTGTTTGGTGTTATAATCTAAACTATATAATTATAATATAATTTTTATCTTTCCTTCTCAACTTCATTGTTTATATAATTTTGTAACTCAAATTTTAAAAGTTCATAATTTTACATAGACAAGTCTAAGTAAGATTATTCTTTTTTTTTTTAAATTGTATGGAATTTCGACATAAATGAAACAAGCTCCATATTGATTTTTTTTTTTAACGCATTTCAATTTTTTTACATTTTTTAACTCTAGCAATTCAAACATCTTAATAAACGCACAATTAATTAAAACATAAATTTTACAATCCAAACCTTAATACTAAACACATGCTTCATAAAAAATAACATATATACTCGATTATCATGTACCGAGATACTTTCTTGTTATCGATTCTGAACATACATCTTTCTCCTTGAGTTTTATCAAATTTTTCTAATAGAACTAGTCTCAAGTGAGAGTTTTGTCTCGTGTATTACTTGATCACTGTGTGTTGTTATAGGTGCTTGTATACTTTTTGTTTAATTTGAATATAATTTTCCCTTTAAAAATATATTTGCGAGGATTGGTGTGGTTTCTTTATAAGCTTCTGGTAAATTGTTTTCGCTTTACTTCTTTTTCTTTTTCTTTTGTTATTATTATTATTTTTCAAGTCTGATCCTTAAGCAGAAACCTTATCGGTAAAATCGATTCTTCCCTTTTATGGCTGATTTATCTCCAAAACAGTAACGAGATAGTCAAAATG
>JAFMPE010116791.1:9586-21423 GCA_024759925.1 Ficus religiosa | reverse complement strand
ATTGATTGGGTGGGATTTGCAAAGAAGATCATAATGAGATGGCATGGAATTGTAATTTTTAACGTGAAAAAATACGAAAATAGAGGTGGGATCCCTTTAGTTTATGACAAAAACTCAAAAATATTGGGGATGTTTTTGTAATTAATTTATTTTGGAGAAATTAATGTTTTGTTAAACTTCTTTAATTCATTTTTTGTTTTTTTTTCCCCCTAAAAAGTGAACAAAAGTTTTAGCTAGTTTTTAGTTTTTAAAAAGTTAAATAACTGTAATCCAAAAAGTTTAGTTCCATCTGGTGAATCAAACGGTTCACTAACGGAAGCTAATTAATTATGGTTTGTGCTCGTTTTCTGCAGTTGTCGTTTCCAAGAGTAACACCACAACCTTAAGGTGATCAATTCGTCCTTGACATCACTTTCCCACAATAGGAAACATGTCGGCTTTGAATGCAAATATCATTTTCATATTCAAACTGGCCTGTCGTTTACTTATGCATTGTTTTGATTTTTCTTCAAGAAAAATGTATTATTGTGTACTTTTGCATTTTGTGTTCTAAAACGACATTTTGCGTGTCCGATCATGTATCAGTTTTTCTTTCCAAGCAAATACGTCTGTCCTTCCAATGACGTTTTCCTTCAATTAAAAGACATGTCGTTTATTTGATTATCTTTCTCTATCTCCTGTAAAATTACAAAAACACCCCCTAATAAAAACAAATAACATCAACTCCTTACTTAAAATATATATATATATATTTAAGAACATCAGGGATGTTTAACATCACATTAATAGAGAAGTGGGTTCCATTGATGGGCTTCATGTTATGGGACTCATCCTTTAATAGTGAGTGATGTTAAACATCATTGATGTTCGCTGATATTGTTCTAAAAAAATTATACGAAGACCCCAACACAGTAGACTCAGACAATTTGGCAGCGTGGCGACTCCAAATCCACCGAAGAGAGGTTGGGTTAGGTTGGGTGGGGGGGAATTAATGGGGTGTCTTATAGTTTGAAGAAAATATAGAGGATGTCAGTGTAATTTTTCTTAATGAACACCAAATTAAAATTGTAAATATGGATCGGATAACTCAGTGTTATAATTATAGATGCATGATAGTTGGTAGACCGTAGCCACCAATTTTTGCCTCTTGTGGTGGTTTTTTTTTTTTTCTCTTTTTTTTTTTTTTTTTTTGGGTGATAATATTGAAACTTGAAACATTACCAAACTTCTGTTTATTAACGATGCTATCCTTTCAAATAACTCAACTGAGGTAGTTTTGTGAATGACGAGGATGTTTCTTTTCCCTACTTATTTGGAGGAAAGGTTTGCAATTTGACAAGGTTAATGTGATCTGGATCTAATAAAAGTTAAAAACCAACAGATTTTGTGGCCCAAATTTATAGTTCAAAACGACGATTAAGTCTACAAATTTAGTTGGAAAGGCCAATTTATTACTACTGATGGGGAAAGCTAGCTTAATTCCTGCATGCTTCCCTTGTTTTCAGGTTGCATTTATATTTGTCATGTATATTTCAAGTTAATTAAAAGATGATGTATAATTAACAAATTAATGGGATAATTCGCTTTCAATAATTAGAGTGATACTAGTACCTGTGTCATTTCATCACATATAAATCATGACCCCTGGACAATTAAATACACAGAGTTAAGTTACGAGGAGTGATAATGATATAATGAGATCAACAGTACAATTATACGAGTTTGAATTTATGATCTCTTGCTCTGATATTATGCTTGTTTACCAATCTATCATATAAGCTGAATCTTTTTATAGGTGGTTAACAATTATTTTATATTCTAACACTTACATGAAACGTGAAAAACTATAAATTATACGTATGTATTGATCTGGTCATATTTATTTATTTATTTTTGTTCTGTTGTTACTCTTGAATAGTTGAATGTTAGAAACATAAAAAATTTTAAGTATTTATATGTGGAATACCATCAAATCGTTTTTCAATTTTCTGCTTGTAAAACAGGAAAATATTCAATTCCGTGGTTTGTCACAAGTTATAACACAACATGGTCCTTAACTCCAGTTTTGAACTGTTTCTTCCATAGGACGGGCTGGGAATTTCTAGGAGAAAGAGACAAATAACATATTTACGGAAGTTAGTAGAAGAAAATAGCATATTTACAAAACTGTTGAAATAAATAATATATTCACGAATAAATTATATATTTTCTAGAAGTAAAAAAGTTATTCCTGGTAATTTCTCAACCCAAGTTCCGCCCTCGCGCCGCACTATGTGGGTATGTGCTTTAAAGGCCGGGAAAAAAATGTCAAGTTGAGTCGGGTTGGGTGGGTTTATGTACAACCCTACTACAAACCAACTAATTTCTGGTCGAACTCCCCCATGAGTAAAATATTAAACAAATTGGGCCTAAACACAACGCCACCTTTTCAATAGTTGCTTGAATTTCTTCTTCTTCTTCTTTTTTTTTTTAAATAAATAATTATATTCCATTAGATGTATTCATATTGTTCAAGTCCTTATTGTCCAAATTCTCTCTACAAAGGATAAGAATAATAAATTGGCTTTATGCAATAAGTGCCATGGCTCTTCTACGCACGAAAGATCAAATAAAAGCTCAAGGAAAGCGCCCTACGACGATCTCTTAAAAGTAGCCTTCACACTCAACATCAGGGCTGAACCTTTGGCCAATTGATTTCATTAAAAAGTTGAAAACTCTCTCTCTCTCTCTCTCTCTCTCTCTCTCTCTCTCTCTCTCTCTCCTCTTTTTGCCCTTTTCTTTTTATGAGTTATCGTAATTTTTCATGAGCTCTCTCGTCCATACCTTTATCATTAGTTGGTGGTAATTGGTCATGTCTTTGACTTTCTACACCTACTTGTGGCAAAAACAACTTTTTATTTATTTATTTATTTATTTTAGAGATGGTTCTCTTCTTTGTTTCTCTTTTACGAGGAAAGAAAATGAGATTCGAGAGGAAACTTTAAAAAAAACTTGAAAATCGGAATGATGAAAAGGATTTTAATTTTCCTTCAAATTGTTTGATAGAAAGGAAGGAAAAAAAAAAGTTATATAAAATACCAAACAAACTATATTACCATTGTCCATCCAATTTTCCTTCACTCCATTTCCTTTCTTCGTTTTACCGTCATACCAAACCTAACATTATTCTTCTAATGCTAAACTAGTAAGAAACATGTAAAACTCAGAGAAGAAGCTATGGTAAATTACATTGTTTAAAGATGTATTATGCAACTCAATTTCAGTTATCGACTAATTAAAAAAAAAAAAAGAACCGATTTGAGCTCTTAAAATATTTTCAGCTAAAAATTGACATTTTCTTTTCAACGCCTAGGTTATTTGTCTCCAAAATTTAGGATGCCCCAATAGTTTTCGTACAAAAAAAAAATATATAGTCATGTTGTGTTCATGTTATGTACTTGTAAGTAAGAACAAAAGAATTGTTCATATTTCTGAATAACAAACACTTGGACAAACTTCTCTTTTTCTTTCAAGGACGTCTTGAATATCCATGAAAATTCTATTAATTTTCATGAAGAAATTGAAAAGCACAAGAAAATGAGTGTCAAAGCTCAAACCAAACTATTAAAGCAAAAACTGTCCTACAGCAATGTTAGCAATGTTGATTGTAAATTTGTCTTATAGTACTAAATTACTAGACTGTTATGATGTTTATATATATATTGAGCACCCCCACTCTCGTGCTAGCTTTTGAAGTGAATTCTACGTAAGCCCATTTATCATGATCTCATAGCATGATTTTGCAAACAGCAGTGGGTTTAGATTCTAACCCATTTGCATGACATGCTAAGCGTAAAGGTGAGTGTTGGATTGTGAATTTGTCCCACATCACTAAATATCTCTAAATGACTGAGTTATCGATGTATTTATGTGTAAGGGGCTCTCTCCATTAAAGCCAACTTTTTGGGATGAAATATACCCAAATCCATTTAACAGGTACTACCGATGTTTATTCTTTTATTAGCATAAGGCCAAGTCAAAAGTACAAAATTAGAAACAATCAAATTATGATAGAATTATAAGACTTGTGTCCAAATAATTTTTCATTATGAAACAGAGTACAAATGGTCAAGCGCTGGATTTTTTCTCAAAATTATGTCTGAGTTTCTTCTAAATAATGTAATGGAATGATGAAAAAGAAAAAGAAATGTAAATTCTACTTAATATCTATAAACATAGGGTCATAGCACTAATTTCTTAAAATTTCCCAAAATTTTTAGCAATCTAATAATGATAAAATACGATGAATAAATGACATGGTTAAATAAACACAAAATCTAATTAAAAAAAAAAAAAAAAAAAGACGGTGAAGGCAAACAAGGAACTCATATTCAATAAATTGCATAAAATACATGCTACTCTGTAAGTGAAACAGAAGTTCAATTTTCATACAAGAAGTTTCGTTTCACGTCAATTCAACCCCACAATCTTGTGAAACCCCGCTTCCTTCTTCACCGAAAACGACACCGATCTTTGCGGGCTTTGCACAAGTTCTACATAGTGGGCAAACCGGTGTCTTGAGCAGCCATGAATCTATGCACTGAGAGTGAAAGCTATGGCTGCAACCAGGCAACAATCTGCACTTTTCACCACTCTTGATATTCTCCAAGCAAACTGCACAATCCACAGGGCTAGTCCCTTTATACTCAAAGCAAGGAATCATCCTCAACTCCTCACTAGACATTCTACTTTTGTAACTCCCAAGAATGTTACTTCTTTGAGCTGTATTATTGTTATCATTAACTCCTTGATTTGCTCTGCCAAAAGCCCTCCCAACAATACAGATATGAATCAACACCAAAAAAACAATGCCCCCAAAAAGTAGTATCACAGAGATCACAATCTCCATTACCAAAATAGGGTTTTTCTTCTCAGAGTGGTGAATTTTCCAGCTTTGTCATGTCAATAATTGGGGAAAGGAGAAAAACCCAGATGCCCAAATCTTGTCTGGTACTTGTTGTTGACCAAAAAGAAACACAAAGGCTCAAAAAAGCTTAAAAAAACATGGGTCTTGTAAAGAACCCCAGTTTGGTACAGAATTTTGGTTGGGTTTTGAAGATGAGAAAGAAGTGAAAGAAGCCAAAAAAGCAGAACATTATTGGTGGGGAAGAGAACTGTACTATCATGTGTGTCTTGAAATTTTGAGTCTTGGTGGGGGGTTAAGCAGAAACTGACGGTGGAATTTGCCTACAAGTGGGGCTGCTGTTGTGTGTCCGTTCGTGCATTTACTATTTCTTTGAATGTGCCTGAAAATGACAGAAAACAAAACTGACATATTCATCCTTGAAGTTCGATGGATATGCTTATTCATTTCTGACGAGTTAATGAATTTATCTTGCTCAAAGATTTTCTTTTTTCTTTTATTTTTCCCCAAATATACAAGTGCATGAGATATGGAGTTTTATTTGTCAAGAGTTTATTAGAGTAAGAAAATATATTTTTTTAAAATAGTAAAAAGCCAACAAAATAAAATAGTGGCTGTTAGCAACCCAAGTGTTCAGAGTTGCATGTGGAACTTTAAAAATGAGATATTAATGAAGCGTGTTTAGCTTCTCTTTCCCCACCTATTTTGGTACATCTTTAGTTGTGGGCCCAGTGACAAAAATACGAGATATATATCTTCGTTAGAAGACGACATGAACACAACATGAGGTTCAACGGAGATATCCCATCGTATATTTCTTTCCTAGCAGTTTAACTTTTGAGATAAATTAGTAAATTAATATAATATTAGAGATAAGTTAAAATACAACAATTACTAGGCAATTTTGAAAATTTGAACGAATAAAAAAAAAAAAAAAAGCAAAATGGGATGAGCTCTTTGTTGTTAAATGTTTATATGGTAATAAAAGTTATCAAAAGGCTAAAATGATAAAATCCAAAAAAAAAAAAAAAAAAATTTGAGAGCAATTTTGTATCTAACAAGCAAAAAAAAAAAAAAAGTTACATAATTAAAATAAGCAAATATTTTATTTTCAAAAAACATTTTTCAAAGCAATTAGATTTTAAATTTACCTTGACAAACATAGGAAAAGGATATACATACATACATATACATATAAAGAAAATTAGGCTGCATGGTCCACAATAATCACCTAATCTAAAAAATAGCTCAATTTTTTTTTTAATCTAACTAAATAGTCTAATCAAATTTCATCAACTTCCCATATTCCTCTCCCCTCCCCTCCCCCTGCCTTATTATCTCTCTCCTTCCTCTACTTGTTGCTCTCTTCTCTCCTTTCAACGATCACTGTTGCTTACCATAGCCTCAGATAGAGATAGCAACACCGAAATCATGACAACAGGGGAAATCATCGTGCTGCTTGCGATAGAGAGAGAGAAACCAGATTGTAGAGAGGAAGTTGCTCTTGTCATCAGAGAAAAAAGCTCGCAGAGTCTGCGACCCTTGATCTTGATTTGCCGGAAATTACAACTATCTCGGCATTCTTCCGTTGAACTGCAACAAGTTGCCATCGTCGCTGTTGCTGTTGTCATCGGCACAATGCCTTTCCAATCAACAAGGAAAGAGAGAGAAACCAGAGGAAAGAGAAGGGAAAAGAAAGTAGTGGAGCGAGGGAAAGAATTGAGAATGGGGAGAGAAAAATGGGGCTATCGCAGGTGGGGGAGAGGGAGAGAGAGGAAGAAAGAGAGAGTTTTTTTTTTATTCTTTTTTAATTTTTTAAATGGTTAATTAGTGATTTACTCATAGTTAATCGGAAAATTTGTGATATTGTTTATGGTCAATCAATGATTGACTATGAGTCAATTAGTGATTAATTGCAAAAATAAAAATTTATGATATTATTTATAGTCAATCAATGATTGAATGTGGGCAATCAATAATTAATTACAAAAATTTGTGAGTTATATTATAGTCAATCAATGATTGACTATCACTGATAGTCAATCATTGGTTGACCAATTGTTAATCAATGATTGACCGATTACAAGTGATTGACCACTCTAAGAAAAAAAAATCTTTTAACTAATTTTTAAAAACTTCAGCTTTTTAACTAATTTTTAAAATCTTGGGTCATTTATTAAAAAACTTATAAAAAAAAGGCCATTTAGCTACAAACCCCTATATATATTTCTTATCCCATATCGACTATGAAATGACCTATATAGCCTATCATTCCTTCAAACACATTGACAAAATGTAGGTAAATTTTCTAACGTCAAAGAGTAAAACGGACCACATTTCAAGTTTGTTGTTTATCTATCAGATCTAAGTCTTGATAGTGTTTTGATCTCACTAGAGACTTGTATGAGGAGTTAGTAGTGGCTGTAGTTTTACTGAGTCTTGGCACTTGATTAATTAGGAAATTCCATTGATTGTCGAGGTTTTGTCAAAAAGAACTTTACATGTACTTGATTTCATTGGGTCAAGATATACACCCATTATCAGATCTCAATCATACTTCTTTTCCTTTAAGAATCATCAAATTTTACTGGTGGATCCATTCTTGTTGAAGAGTTTTGTTTCATATTATCTGAGATTTCTTATATTTGATATTTTTATATCTTCTTAATGAGTTTAATTAAATTTCCCTTTCAAACTCGTCATTTAAAGAGAAATTCAAAAGTTCTTATAAAATACAGGGAAAAAAATCCTCTTTGGTTTCGCACTATTTTTTTTTCCTTAAAAAAAATGTTAATTCATTTATAAAAATATCAAATATAGTAAATTTTGGTGAATGAGTTTAGTTTAAGATTTTTAAGTTTCAATAACAATTTTTATTGACTTTTCAGAAAAGACAAAAAATATTTTTCAGAAAAAACAAAATTTTTTTTCAGAAAAAGACAAAAACCATGATAAAAAGTACAGTTTAGTTTAAAATGAGTCTCAATGCCAAACATCCCCATAATTCTTCTTCCTTTAGGAAAAAAAAAAAAAAATGCAGATCGAAAACTTCAAGTCTTCAGATTTCAAATTTTCCCTCTCTAGTTCCCAAATCTCAAATCCCTAACCCTAAGGGTGTGTTTGGTTTGGAAGGATTGGTGGGTGGGTGGATGGAGAGGGTTGGAGGGAGAGGAGTGGAGGCAAGCCCTAAATCAGTCGTTTGATTTGAAGGAGATGAGGAAGGAGAGGAGTTGTGGGTGGAGGACCTCTCCACCCGGGCCCACCTTTATGGAGCTTTCGTCGTCTCTGGGACGGATCAGGGAGGAAAAAAATTGGAGGGAACTTTTTTGGGGGAGAAAACCTATTTTATCCTCCATTATTATTTTATTCAGTTGTTTTTTTTTTTTTTTTTCAAACCTAAACTAAACAATAAAAAAAACAAAAGCTGAACATTCTCTCTCTCTTGCTCCCCACACTTTACGTTCCCTCTTTTACTTTTTATTTTCTTTTATTTTCTCGATTTTTTTTTTACTTGACCAATTTTTGTTTTAAATGTTCGTAATAATTTACTAAGCTCGCATAACATATTTTCTTTTTTCCCCTCTTAAATTCTAGTTATTCGGGTGTACAAAATATATGATCAATTGATCATTATCTCAAAAATTAAAAAAAAATAAGAAACAATTAAGTACGTTTAAACATATTCAAAATATGTTGAAAAATTTCATGAATAGTTAAAATGCCTATTAGTGTAACTTTATAATTAAAATTCACCTATCTTTTCTATTCTTTTTATAATTAAGGAGATGTTTGATAAAACATCCTATTTTAAATTAAATTATATTTTTTAATCATGATTTTTATTTTTTTAAAAATATTTTTTATCTTCTTTAAAAATTAAATAAAAATTACTATTAAAATTTAAAAATTTTAAATTAAACTCGCCGACTAAACACCCCTTAAAATTTGTTATCCATTTTTTCTATCTTACCAAATAACGTAAAGGAGAATTATCCTTCTTATCCTTCCTGTTCTCTCCATCCTTCATTCTTTCCCTCCATCCCTCCAACCAAACGGAGCCTGAAACTCCCCTTCCTCAACTTCTCCGGCTTTCTTTGGGATTTGGTGAGATTCTTTTCGTTTTCTCTTTGAATTCATGCGATTTCCTTAGTTTCTACGGAGTAATTCTAGCGAAATTGGAGTATAATAAGTAAATTTTCTTCTGTTTTTGTTCGATTAAGGTTTTCGTGTCCTGTTTTGGCCATTTCGCAACGATCGGTGGTGGTCCTGGTGGATTCTCGGAGATCTGATAAATTTGGCAAGTCATTTTTAAAAGAAATTTTGGTAATTTATACGTGTTATTGTTTTTTCGGTTCAGTTTATATGTAATTTTTTATTGAATTGTTGTGAATTTGGATGTTTGGTTTAGATCTGTTAGGTCAAATGTACATGTTTGATTTATTTTGTCTTTCTGGGTCTAAAGTTTCACAAGTGAATAAGGAGTTTTTTAAGCAGATTTTTGTCACCATTTTTGGTTTTTGGAGTATTTTTCTTGCTTCGTAAGGGAAATGGTAGAACGGCTGGTCCAAAAAAAAAAAAAAAAAAAAAAAGAGATATGGTATAACTTAATTCAAGTTTTCTGGTAGAATTTGGAGCAAAAAAGGACAGAGACAAAGGCTTGACGGTTTTAAGGAAAAGCTCTTGAGACCAGCTTTTATGGGATGTCGTTTGAGTGGAAGACTAAACATACCCTGTTTCTCATGTTTTTTGGTTTTGCTTTCTCTTGTTTTGTAAAGGGTGCCCCACAGTTCAGCCTGTTGACACTTTCGTGGTTTTGTGCGACTGTTCTGACTGTATCCTAAAGCTACTGTTTTTATGTAAACCGCTACTGTTTTTAAGGAAACAAGGAATGTCGTTTTTGTAAGCCAATGCAGATCCCATAATTCAACATTGCCTCTGCAGGATCTTTGCCATTTAGGTGTCTCGTGTGTCCTACAGATACCGTTTAATCTTTAAATGTTATCTTCTTTGTTTTTCTTATTTGTTGTCAATCCATGTTCTCAAGTTCTAAATGTGCGTTGATTTTTGGATCAAGTTTGAGAATAGATCAATACTAATTTGTTACTCTTCTATTTTGCATTTTTGATGATGAATCTTTAATAATATGTAGATCCATGGAATTTTGATTTTTTTGATTATTTCCTTCTCATTAAAAGGTTGTTATTTGCATATTTCATTTGTAAAGACTTTCGAATTTCTTCCTTATGAGCTACATGTTATTGTCTTCGTATGAATTTTTGGTGGTGAGTTGTTTTGGATAAATGGCTTAGTGGACTGTGTTACATTACATTCAATAGATCTGGTGCTTCTTATTTTACAGAAAGCTGAAATTTCTCAGTATTTTTTTTTAACATCTCAGCCCCTCTTACTAGATCCCTATATAACTCTATGCTTCGGCTGTAGTGGCTCTTACGTTATTTTATTTCTTACATTAGTGTTTTGGGTTTGACTGCATTGTTTGTAAAATCTTAAGTTCGAATTGATTTGTGTTGAAACTTGATCAATGTTTGATCGAAACTCTTTGATGTTAGTTTAGCTTCATGCTTTCTTTCTTCTTCTTCTTCTTCTTCTTCTTCTACTTATGAGCTTTTTTTTTTTTTTTTTTTTTTTTTTTTAGCAGACTTAGAGAGATGAACTAGGTTCAACGTAAAATCTACCTTTACAATGTCACTTTTGGGCTCTATATGTTGGATTGGTCGGAGCGTTGCCTTTTCACTATCCTCTTGATCACATTTTTCGCTCAATAGTTATCTTCTTGTAACTGGTTTATTGCTCATAAATGAAGTCAATATTAAAATATTTATACATCCAAATCCAATAAGCATACACGGTACATGATTATCTTTTGTCACATGTTTGCTGCTGTAGTTAATGCACCTGCTAGTTTCCTTAACATTTGACAGATACTTTGGTGGTGGTCTTGATGTGGTTTGTTATTTATAATGGATCACAATATGCAGTTGAGTTCTCGAAGACGTACCCTTATATCCTTTCCCATTTATTCTCCTCTTTGTTTCCTTTACGTGGTTTATTCACTAATAGAATTTTGTTTATATATATATATATTTACATGCATAACTTTGTAACTTATTGTACTTTGGGCTTATCACGTTTGTAGCATTAAGACCATTGTATGTTTCTTTAGAATAGTACGTATTGCCTTGAGTGGGATGTATTGGATGATTATCTTCAGCCTCAACAGCTGTTCTAGACTTGCATCCATCAAACAGAACAGGATATGTTACCCCTCTTTTCGGCTATATTTTAAGTTTTTGACGACTCTTGCTAATCAAACTTAGTATTGGTTTGGTAGGGTAGGGATGGTTCATACTTTTTTGTCCTTTCATTACAGAACACTTGAAGTAGCTTCTTGGGATTTAGGAATCTGAATAATTGAAATCGTGATGTTCGCTAATCTGATATCTACTTTGTGGTTGATACTTGGTTATGTAGTAGACGCCTCTTTGAAAAGCCACATCGGCTCCAAACTTTGTGAATCTAAAACCAGAAACTGAAAAACATGTCATGTAACTGTGTTTCAGCCTCCCATTGAACAATTGCAAAAATTCAAGACTTGCCAATAAATTTTGCAGTATCTGATTACATGTTTTTCCCACAATCTCAGGCATGTATGGTAAAAATTCAGAAAGCATTGCTTGAACCGGAAAAGAAGGATGGATTAGCGGCACAGATCATTTGAATGATAGTGCGACGTGTTACTTTCTATCCGTATAACTTTTGAGAAAAAATTTTACATGTTCACAAGTTTTACTAGTATTATTCCTTCTTGAGGATTTTTGCAGCAACCTCAGCTGTCCCTTCTATTTTCTTTTTTCAGAAAGGTTCTGGTTCTAATGCTTTTGACCCTTCTCCTGTTTCAGTGTAGTCTTAAGTT
>JAFMPE010116773.1:849-12693 GCA_024759925.1 Ficus religiosa | reverse complement strand
GTTGATTGATTGTGATATAGGAGATTTAGATTTATTTGTGTTAATTTTCATATTAGGATATAGGATTTCTTGATTATAAAAGATTTGATATTGAGTAACTTATCCTCCTCCCCCCCCCCCCCCCCCTCTCTAACTTATAAACTTGTATTTATATAGGAGCCTCTATTCTTAGTGTTCCTTACTAGTGAATCTTCTCTCTATTCCTAATCCGTGGATGAAACCACATTGATCTTTGTCTCCTCCTTCTAACTTTTATTCTCTTTTACTTATATTTTATTTTTCAAGATGGTATCAGAGCCAAAATAACCAAATCCTTGAAGGCTCCTATAGATAATTCATTCCCACTGTGTGGCAGGTGCCATCATCACATCTATTGCTAAATCAGCTATTGAACCACCAATGATGTCATCGTCATCTAAAATGGATGGTCACCTTGGAATCCTATGCTTTTGTGAATGCCTTTGGTCGGATCTCTTAACTAAATAGGTTCTATTTATCTAGAACAAGTACGCGTGCTCAGGCACGGATTTACTCTAGGGCTGGGGGGGACACGTGCCCCCCCCCCCCCCCCCCCGTCAAAAAAAAATCAATTTTTTAAAATTTAAATTATACCCTTATTTTTCTTTAAATTTTGTAATTTGCCCCTACTCAAAAGTTTTTTCTCAAATGTACGCCCACTCAAAAGTTTTTTTTTTTTTTCCTCAGATGTACCCTATAACACTCAACTTATTCTTATATTAAACTTTTTATCCTATAAAGTTATTAATTTTAAAAATTTTTCCCTTATGTATGCCTTCACTAAGAGAATTTTCTAGATCTGCCACTATGCATGCTATCATAAATGTGTAAAGTAGTAAAAAAAAAAAAAAAAAGAAAAAAGAAAAAGAAAACAAAAAGAAGGAATATATATATATATATATATTGAAAAAGAATTGAGAAGAAATGAGTGGAAACAACAAAAAAAAAAAAAAAAAAAAACGTTCATAGTATTTGTTTTGTTTTCTTTGGCATACAACCGTGGAAAAGGGGAAAGAAAAGAAAATCGAAAAAAGAAAAAAGAAAACAAAAAGAGTTTAAAAACAAAAAAAGAAAAATAATTTGAAGTTGAAAAAAAAATCCCTAAAAAAAGCAAAAGATCTTTTTTGATCCTTTGGTCCTTCATTTCTTGATCCCATTGATGATTGATATATTGAAATCCGATGATTATTTATGGATTTAGAAGATTGGCATCCACTTAAGGGGGTGTGTTGGAATCCGATGATTATTTTTGGATTTAGAAGATTTGCACTAACTTGAGCAGGTGTATTGAAATCCGATGATTATTTCCAGAGTGTGACAATTGCGAAGTTGTTCTCGAAGTATTTATAACAAGTTGGTATGTACCAACTTGAGCGGGAGTGTTAAGATTTGATATGATTGTCAAATTTTGACTGAAATTATTCTTTATGATTATTTCCAATTTATAGGTTGATTGATTGTAATATAGAAGATTTCGATTTATTTGTGTTAATTTTCATATTAGAAAATAAGATTTCTTGATCATAGAAGATTTGATATCTTCAAGTAATTTACCCTTTTTTTTTTTTTTTTTTTTTTTTTGTACTTGTGAACTTGAATTTATATGAGAGCCTCTATTTTTGGTGTTCCTTACTAAGCCCTGAAAAGGCAGCGAATAATCGATGGGAGAAGAGAAGAAACAACTTTTCTGTGGCAACTTCTTCAGCCTCACACGTAGGAGAGTACGGGGAAGGGAAAGAGACGTTTAGGGCCCATTTGAGGGAGGTTTTGGATTAGAAATAAGATGTAGTTTTGGAAACATATGTTTGGAGGAAAAACTGTTTAGAGTAAAAAAGTGTAAAATTTTTAAAACATGTTTAGAAAAAATATATATATATCATTTTATATCTTGTTGCATTTCTCTAGAAATTCTATGCTATTTAAAAAATCAACTAATTTTAACTTAAAAATTCCATTTTAAACCGTTGTTCCAAATGCAAGCTAAGTTTTTTAAATGAGCTGCCAAATCTTCCTACCAAACGAACCCCTAGTTTTTCTATTTTTTGAAATTTTAAATTTTAAGAAGTGAACAACCAAAATTTATTGGTGAAAAAAGAAAAACAAAAAAGAGACTTTAGAAGTCGGTTTTGTTTAACTGACATGTAAAGTGTCATATTTAATCCTTTTTAAAGTCGGTTTTTAAAAAAACATGACATCTAAAAGTAGTTTACGAGTATGTTAGACGTCACTTCTTAAAAATAATTAAGCAAAATAATTATATTTTTGCAACTAAGACATAGATACATATATATATATATATAATTTGTTGCGGCTGAAGTAATATTAGGTTGGTTAGGTAAGTTTTTTTGGGATTTTTATCCACCTAAATTAATTTGGGTGCATTGAAAAATAAAATAGCCTAAGGAAAAACAACAGCCACTCTATCAAACCAAAGATGAAATCAACGAAGTACCTAAATAGAGCTCGAATTATATTAGATAGGTTTGGTGTGGGTTACATTATTAATAATATATATAGGACTAATAATCCAACTTGAAAGGGGAAAAAAAAAAAAAAAGAAGATAAAAATTAAATTCTATAACAATTTTTTCATATCAAGTTGGCAGATCCCAGCCTATCCTCAATCACCGAAATTCTAACAAAACAAAGATAAGAGTAAAAATCAACAATAAAAATTCAAAATATGTTTGTCACAAACTATAATAAAAGATTCGTGACCACAAATTATTAGCATTACATAAATATGAAACCTTGACGTGAAATACATTGGATGCTACTTTCTATGGAAAATAGTGAAATAATTTTTCCCTCACTCCAAAGAAGACTACCCTTCGAGCAGAAGGTGAACCTGTATAAAATTCTCGTCTTCTTTATTTTTCTGTACTTTTAATTCTTTGCTTTCTTGCGATATATCAGGTTTTTACAGTTCACACACATTCGACTCCAGTTTTTAGGTAGATTTTCACCGTCAACATAATAATAATAATAATAATAATAATAATAATAATATAATAAAAGGTCTGAAATTGAAGTCGAGGGAAAAAATCATAACAACGACAAAACACAGAAAAGTCAAAGACGAAAAGAAAGAACGCATGGGCAGGGAACTTAACTGGTTTAGTAAAGCTCTACATAATTTGATTGCGCCAAAAAAAATTAGTAATGAAGAACAGTACCAACAGAAGCAAGAAAATCACCAACAAAAAGAAAAGGAGAAAAAAAAAATAAAAAAAAATAAAAAAACTAAAACAAACAAAACAACAGTTAAGAGCAACGCATGTACGACTCCGTATATCTAAGATAATTCCCAAACCCTAATATTGGAATAACAAAAAAAAGTTGGTACAAAAGATACCGAATAAGGGAATTGCAAACAGCAAAATCCACCAACCTGCAGAACAACTCCGTTTTTGTTTTTGCACATGTTGTTTCACGTACTTTCTAAAAACTGTTAGAAAATAACGGAGTATAAACAACAAACAAGAAGTTGAAGTATAATATAAATAAAATTATTACACTGAAATTCAACCTTAAATTGAGGGAAAAAATACACAAAGAAGATCGTCGAGACACGTGAGATACACTTTCCTTAAAACAAATTTGTTCCCACCGGTAAGTGCACGAGGCTTCAACGGACGTCTGTTTCTTAGGATACATTGACGGGCAATGGTAGTCTAGCATGATCGAAACGGCTTCCGGCGAACTTGAAACCAAAGCCTCCCCTTTATCACCAAAATTACAAGAACGACTACAAGAAGAAAAACGCCAAGAACAGAAAAGAAAGAGCTTGTGTTGTGTGTTCAAGTGTATGTTCATCATGCTTGTAGAGGCCTCCTTTTATTATGCTCCAAAGGGAGGTGTTACTAAATCAAAATTCAATAGGTTTTAATCCAGATTAATGAGATATAATGCAATCCATTAATCTTTAGATTAATTTTAGATTAATCATGCACTAATACTACCCATTAAACTACATTCTTAATCCTCAGAATATGAATAGATGACTATTGATATTTTGGGGAAAAAAAAATCCGGAATTTATGTTGGAAAAGAAAAAAAAATTTTACAAAACAAAGCCCGCACGAGGGCAAGCTCAATGGACCGACATTTACATTGCCCACATTGGGCCCCTAACCCACCGGGGCTGTGATTTGCACCCCACCCCCCTACGCGTGAGAGAGCCTCTTGGGTACACAATCTTACCCAAGTCCAAAAGTGCAAATTCTTATAAAGTTCATCAAATTTTTATGCCTAAGCAACGTGGGACTCCACATTTATAAGCAACTTTCCAACAAAATTATAATTTCATTGGACACACTTTGAGCATCAATTTCTCATTCACCCAAATACCATTTTGAGCGTATGAATATATGATTTCGATCTTCTTGTGATGGAGAATGCAAATCCACTAAGACCCGTTATTTTTACTAAATGGGTTCCACTCAAGTTTGGACCTCAAAATGGCTCCTTAAAATGGTTTAAAAACATTATTTCCAACAAAAACATTCTCCAATATGTTGAGATTCGCAGCGCTCTCTTTTGATTTCTTCTCATGCAACATCTTGTACTCTCAGATTTCCCTCTCTAGTCTGTCCAGTCTAGCATGCAATGCTTTCATGTACGTCGTTTGGTCATCGGACATGTTCACAAGATCTCCTACTAGTGGTGATATTCCAATCACGAGATCAGAAGTCAAACCTCTACCTACAAAAATAAAAATAAAATTAAGTGCAGAGTCTGAATTCCCTCACCTTAAATTCTCTATTTAAAAAAAAAAAAAAAAAAAAAAAAAAAAAAAAAAGTGACACCGAGCTATTAATTGTCAAAGTGGACGAAATTATAGTCTGGGACAAACTTGAGCAACTCAGGCACCACCATCTTGGTGACCTTGGACTGGGTTTCCTCGTCGTTGAACAAGTGGTCGATTGCCTCGCTAACGTTCTTCGCAAGGATGCAGGGCCATGGGACATTCTCGGACCGGGTTTCTTTGTTCATTGCCACAAAACAAAATCGTAAATCTTGGTAAAATGGCAGTTTAATTTTCTTTGCAATTTGCTCTCCTTTTGTAAGAGGTAAAGCGAGGGAATGTATATGGGAAGAAACTCTTCGTCTTTGTCAATCGGAGAAAGCGTTGTGTCATACCTCTTTTCCCGAGAAAATTAGAACGAGAAAATTAGAAAGGGGAGAGTTTATTATAGGCGCTTTCCATTTCATTTCTGGTTATTAACGAAGATATCCCTTTAGAACTTAATTAGTAAAACAATAAATAATTGAAAGTGTGTTGTAATAGAGAAAATCTTGTCCTATAACCTTGAAATATTTTGTTCTGTTTTGTTTTGTTTTTGTTTTTTTGTTTTTTTGTTTTTTGTTTTTTGTTTTTTTTTTTTGTTTTGGTTATTGTTTTAAAGGGATCTTTACTATCATATTCTTGCGTTTAATAATATTTTTTATTTAAGGGATATTTGATTGTTATCTTTGTTTTAACAAGTACTCTAAAAATCGTCAACTTTGGTGATCACAAAACGATGTTAACTCCGTAAAAAAAAAAAAAAAAAAAAAAAACAAAACAAAACAAAACAAAACAAAAACAAAACAAAAACAAACAAACAAACGATTGAGTAATAGTATTTAAAAAATGGTGTTACCTAATATTACTCTACTTTCTTAACTTTTTTTTTTTTTCCTTAAACACTTTCTTAACTTATTTACACCCTTATGATTTTGAGAATTCTACAATAGAATATTGGGAAATAAATCTTATATATATTATTAATTTATTTTTGGAAATCATTACATTTCCTATTGTTAGGTATGTGACTCAAATTAGTTTTTGAGTAAATTTCTATTTTATGAGTTTGGAAAAGTTGTATTATTGTGTCCTATTGAGAGCCTATAAATAGGTGTATTGTGTTAAGAGTTTAGTGTGTGTGTGTGTGGTCAAAAAAATAGAGACAGTGTGTGACTCTTTTTAAGAGAAAGTGAGAAGAGAGATAGACAAATGAAGTAAGGGGTTTTGGGTAGAGAGAGGTTGAGAGTGTTTGACGAGTGTATAATTATGAAAGTGTTTATGAATTTATTCTCCCTCTCCTGAAGATGTAGGTAATTTTGCCGAACTAAGTAAATTCCTTGTCTTCTCTTTATTTCTATTTTAGTTTATTTTCTACTGCGTTTTGGATATACGGGTATTTTCCCCAACAAGTGGTATCAGAGAGAGGTTGAGGATCTTGAGGGGGGGAAAAAAAATCCAAGATGATGTTTGGAGTAACATTCGAGCAGATTAAGTGTTTTAACAGAAAGAATAATTTTAGTATCTGGTAGAGTACAGGGAAGGTTGTACTGGTATAGCAGGGACTTCTAAAAGCTTTATAAGGGAAGAAGCTGGAAAAGATGAGCTACGAAGATTGGGAAGAATTAGAAGCGAGAGCAGTAAGCATTATTCGTTTGAGTTTGGCTCCTGAATTGAAGTATAGTGTTATGAATAAAAATCTCTTTCTAAGTTGTGGGAAAAATTGAAAAAAGTTTATGTGTCGATATCCTTAACAAATAGATTATATATGAAGAAGCAATTGTATGAGTTGAAGATGAGTGAAGAAACCGATGTTAGGGATCATATAAACAATTTCAATAGGTGCATAACTCAGTTGTTAAGTGTAAGGATCAAAACTGATGATGAAGATAAAGCAATAATTTATTGGTCTCCCTACCCAATTCATATATGAGACTTTAGTAATTACGTTGTTGGTTGGAAAAAACTACGCTAACCATGGATGAGGTGTCAACTGCTTTGTTGGAGACTGCAAACATGAAACAACCTAGTAGTTCATCTCATATTGAACAAGTTCTTATGGTGAAGTCCGATGCGAGTAGGGTAGGAGAAAGAAGACATGAGGGAGATATTATGAGAGGAGAGATGACCGTTCCCAATCGAGTTCATGGAAGGATGTTGAGTGCTTTTACTGCTATGAGAAGGGACATATTAGGAGAAATTGTGAAAAACTGATAAGGCACGTTGAAGAAAGAAGGAAGCAGAAAGCTCAAGAGACAGAAGTTGCAAATGTTGTTGGTGACAGGTATGACATTAAAGATCGTGTATATTCTATTACTACTGAGAGAGCTGATTTTGACTCTTGGATTTTAGATTCTGGATGTTCATTCCATATGTGTCCGCATAAGGAATGGTTTGATTCTTATAATCCCTGTGATGATGGTACAGTTACGATGGCCAATGATTCAAGTGCTAAAGCCATTGGAATAGGTACTGTGAACGTAAAGATGTTTGATAGAGTTGTAAGGACATTGGCGAATGTTAGGCATGTTCCTCGACTCAGGAGAAGTTTAATTTCTTTGGGGGCTTTGGATACTTTGGGTTGTGAGTATTCCTCTAAGAGTGGTTTTATAGAAGTCAATAGAGGTCCTTTGGTTGCCATGAAGGGTGAAAAAGTGAAGAATTTGTGCAAGCAAATATGGAAGATGATTGTAGGTGGAGCCACTTCAAGAAAGGTCTTCATCATTTGTGAAAGAAGTTGCAAGAGTGAAATAGTGCAACAAGGTGAAGGTGACAACTAAAGACAAAGCATGGAGGAAGAAGAAATCGGTTTCCAATGTCAAGTTCGATGAGAGTTTGAACTCGACACATGTTTGTTCATGTTAAGTGTGAGTGTAAGGTGAGAGAATTTGAGTAAAGGTGGAGATTGTTAGGTATGTGACTCAAATTAGTTTTTGAGTAAGTTTATATTTTATAAGTTTGGGAAAGTTATATTATTATGTCCCAATGAGAGCCTATAAATAGGTATATTGTGTTAAGAGTTTTGTGTGTGTGTGTGGTCAGAAAAATAAAGAGAGTGGTGGCTTTTTTTGAGAGAAAGTGAGAAGAGAGATGGGCAAATGATGTAAGGGATTTTGGGTAGAGAGAGGTTGAGAGTGTCTGATGAGTTTGTAATTGTGAAAGTGTTTGTGAATTTATTCTCCCTCTCCTGTAGACGTAGGTAATTTTGCCAAACGATATAAATTCATTATCTTCTCTTTATTTCTATTTTAGTTTATTTTTCTGTTACACGATATAGGGGTATTTTCCCTAACACTTATAAATATAATAATATACATTTTCTCTATCAATACTTAATTTTATATAAAAAATACCCACAATACGCTTAAAATGAACAACTAAAATTTGAAGTTTTCATCTTTATGTCCTATACTTTGCTTTTCTTTATATAGTAACTCATCATTCATCTTTATACTTATAAGGGAGAAATATGAGAAAAAAATGACAATCAACCTAAATATTTACTTATTAGATTTAATAAAATGTATTTCATATTTAATATCAGCAACACATGCTTCAAACGAGTGTTATGTGTATTTTTCGTTAAAAAATTAGTAGAGGAGAAAATTTGCGAACTTTTTCAAAATTAAGGGGAAAGAATGTTACAAATTAAAAATTCGGGTGGCATTTTGTGACAAGACCTAAACTTCGAGGAGAAAAATGTAATTTGTCCAATGATTTATTTACGTCTTATAAATATGTTATTTCACTCATTATTAAATTTACAATTTATCTAATAAAATTATCATTTAACTAATAAATTTATTATTTACTTTTTTAAAATCTTCCTATTTATAGTAATTATTTTCGTAAAAATAAAATTTCTCATAAAATAATGGATGAAACAATGGGAGAAAACACCACAACCAGTAGCCAGTGCCACCGCTTCCTCCTGGAAACAACAATATCTAACGATCGTCCATTTCCATGCCATGTTCTTGCGTCTCTTTCCCAAGAGATCAAGAAAGGGGGGAAAAAAACATCATAATAATAATAATAATAAATTGGTCAACGTTGTCTTTCTCTATCTCTCTATATTCCTTTCACAATAGGCATTCATAATAAGTTGCCCAAACTAGCAGCTAAATTGCTTTCGCTTTTCATCTGTAATTCAAGTCATTTGCGAAGCTGCATTTTCCCGTCGTCAGGTCAGCTAGATACTTTTTATTTCATCGAATTTTTGTTTATGTGTAAAACTTTTGCTCTGTTCTTTTTATTTTTATGGGAAGTTCTAACGAAACAATACAAATTTCCTTTCTCAAACTTGCTACGAGTTTCCTGATTTTCCATTTGGGATAACAATTGGAGTTGGAGTTTAAGAGGTTGGTTTGGAAATACATGTTTGGGAAAAGTAATGAATTGTGATATAATATATACTGTAAAAATTTAAAATGTGCTTAAAAAAAAATGCAAAATATGGATCTTGTTTCATTCTTATTTTCATTCAATGCAATTTTAAAAAATATACATTATCTCATTTTCATTCAATGCAAAAAATATATATCATTTGGATTTCAAAATCTCAACTTTACATTAAACTTTATTTCTCTCCTATTTTCAAAAAACTCAAACTTTAAAAATCTTTAATTTTCTCATTTCATATTGAAATGAGATAATTTTCATGTCAAAATGCTCGTAATAATGAGATGAATAAGACAATATCCATTTTGTATTTTTTCCGAACACATCTCAAATTTTGCACTATTTTCTATATCACAAAACTTTTCTATAAAAGTTTTTACTCCAAACGCACATTTTCAACTCAACCTTCAAAATACCATCTCCAGATGTTCCCTCAAATGGGCTTTCAGTTTATTTAAAATAAAAATAAAAATAAAATAAAAATAAAAAAAGAAGAAGAAGAAGAAAGATTTGAAGGTGTAGATTTGAGAGTTTTTTAGTTGAATACTCAAACTCCTGCATGGAGTTGTTACCCAAAACAGGGGGTCAAATGAAGATATATAAACCAAGGATTTGAACTCGTAATGAATTCATATGTGTAGTTATCGTTAAGTTATGCCAACAATCATTACATATACGTTGTTTTAGTACCTTGTCTTGTGAATTTTTATTTTCATTTTTTTTTTGTGGTGAAAACGGAAGAAAATAAAATAAAGGGAAAGCATTTAATTCAAAAAATGCTAAGGACATCAATTATAATCTCAAGTTTTGAATACATGATGAGAAGTTGTTGTTTGTCATTAGTAGATGAAATTTTTTTAATTTGAATTGATGTGACAGTTATTTAAAGAATAACAATTTATATATCACGTGTTTGATATTCAAAAGTTAAAATTAATTTGCTATCCACATCATTATTCAAAAGAAAAAGATTACAAGGACCACAACAGGAATTCAAATACAAGGTGAAAATTTTCCTTCAGACCCGGTGTAGAAAATTTCCTAGTCACAGTTTTTTTTTTTTTTTTTGCCACAGACATGTAATAGAAGTTAACTTTGAATATCACTTCACAAGAGTCTAGGTTGTGTTTGGTAAGAGAGAAAGAAAATAAAAGGCAAAGAAAAGGTACATAGAACCGTAAACCATGAAAAAAAAAAAAAAATGGAGAGTAATGGAGAGACCTTTCTCTTATTGTGTACGGTATGAATTCTCTTTGGAAGAGAGCTTTCTCTTATTGTGCAGCTTAATTTTGGGAACTGCGTGCGTGTTTTCTGTTTTAGTTTAGTTTCTCATGTAAACATCACTTTAACTTTTACTTTTATTTTTGATAAACTTAATGGAATGAAAAAGTGATGAGGATGTAAAAGAGGTGCCGACATAATCGAGATGTCTTAATGTACCTACTGATTCTTGTTGCCATCATTCATTTAAAAAATAATAATAATTCTCTCCTCTCATTTGTTTTTATTAGAAGGAATTTGAAATTCCATATCCAAACAATTCCTTCCGTTTTTTTTTTTTTAATTTCTTTTTATTAAAGCAGCTGTGTATCCCTAAATCCTTCCACAGACCCCTTCACCCATCTCCTTATTTCCACATTTTCTTCGTAACGAGTTCTTCGAGTTATAATGTACAAATATTTTACCCGTATTTTACATGTTTATGTAGGATAACTAATGGAGATTGCAGGGGCTCTCATTGATCTTGTCAAAACAATATCAGCTCCGGTTGAGAATTGGTGCAGATACCATAGAGGAATCAATAAATATATGGAAACTCTCAAAGAAAAAAATGGAAGAACTAAATTGTTGCAAGATCGGGAATCCAGAATGATGGAAGAACTTCTTCCGGAAGAGAGACGCCCGAGAAAGAAACAAAAGAAGCAGGTTGAGCTGTGGTTCGGAAAGGTAGAGAAAATAAATGGTGAAATAAGAACCATTGAGCAAAGAGTTGAGCAAGCGAAGTACCTCTCTCGTGCTAGCCTCGGAAAAGTTGTTTTCGAGAAGATTGGTGAGGTAGAAGAACTTCATCGAAAAGGGGTTTTTTCTGATGGCTTGGTTGAAGCAGTCTCAAACTCCGGAGACATATTGCCGGTAATAACATTGGGAAGAGAAACCAGTACACCAAGGCGAAAAATGGAAGAAATCTGGGAATGTTTGATAAATGATGAAGTTAGAAAGATTGCGGTTTATGGTATGAGTGGAATTGGTAAAACAACCGTTTTGAAACATATCAACAATCACCTTTTGGAGCATAGCGGAAAATTTGACACCGTAATTTGGGTGACTGTATCCAAGGCTTCAAACATTACCATCCTGCAAGATTCAATAGCAACCAAGTTGCATTTAGATATTTCGAGGTATGACGATGAAACAACAAGGGCTGCAATGATACATAACGCATTGAGTACAAAAAAGAGATATGTGCTCATGCTTGATGATCTCTGGGAAGTATTCCGTCTTGAGGATGTAGGAATTCCAGAACCGAGTTGCGCAAATGGATGCAAGTTAGTGCTGACCACACAGTTTCTTCACATTTGCCATAGAATGAGTTGTAAAAGCGTTCGAATGGAACTTTTGTCAAAAGAGGAGGCTTGGCA
>JAFMPE010116756.1:568-26200 GCA_024759925.1 Ficus religiosa | reverse complement strand
ATAAAAAAATAATTGAGTTAAGTGATTTGAATGAGGATGCCAAACAGTTTCTTAATTATATGCACAAACATGTAATGTAAAAGAATCAATTATCAATATTTGATCTTTTATTCAATTGTCCAACCGATTCTTTATTAAAATCATAACAGAAAATGCCATCTGCATAGTAACAGTGACAATGGAGGATCTGTTAAAACGTAAGGTCTGATTTAACTATATATATCGTCGTAATAATAAATTTAATATTTTTGGAGTAATGGGCATCAAATGCATTATTGTTGAGATTTAAAATTTTTTTTTTTTAATTGGCTATTGGGATTTCGAAAACTTTGAGGTGTTAATTGATTATGTTTTTAAATTTTAGTGGCGATATCTTTATTGCAGTCGGCTAAGCCGACATATTTCGAACATAACTAGATGCTTAGACATATCAAAATGTCTAAGCTACTGTGTCTTTATTGTTAGGCTTCTTTATGTTTTGAGTGAAATCTACTGTAAGTCTCAATACGTTTTGTCATTAATTTTTACATTAATTTATAATCTCTACACTAATTTTTTAGCATTCGAGTCTTGTCCGAAGGATTAATTGTTAGTTTTAGCATATTATTGATCTTATAAATCTAATCTCCTCAATACGACACATGGATTTCATGGATAGGCACGCTTTTCTTTTTCCTTGTTGGGGACTTGGGAGGAGACGGACTAACTAATAAAAATTTACCAAAAAAAAAAAAAAAAGTGCGTTACACATTATTTGAATATATATAATCTTCTAGTGATATTGACATTAAAAAAAAGAAAAAAAAAAAGAAAGAAAGAAAGAAGAAAATTTTGTAAATAACAAATATTTACGTAATTAAAGGGTAAATTGCTCATTTAATCGTAAACTTTTAAGTATGTACAATTTTGATTTTTTTTTTAAACGCCCATAAACTATTAAAATATTATTAATAATCATTTTTATTAATTTTTGGACAGAATCTGTTAATAATTTGGTCAAAAAATGATGTTATCTATAACGGAATTTGTTAAAAAAAAAATTAATGGAAATTAAGGACTATTATAGTAACATCTCAAGTGAGTAATTGTGAAAAACACCTTAGAGACATCAATTTGAAAATCAGAACTAGTAGATGAGAAGAGCTCGTCATAAGGAATCACACCTCAAATTTGAGCACTAATGAGCACCGTTTCACCACTCAATTGTCTTGTATAAACCCAAAAACTCCACCTTTTTTCTCTCTGCTTGCTCCTCACGCTCTCGGTCCCCCTCTCCCCACCAACCCCACCCACCCCCCACACCCCCCCCCCCCCCCACCAAACCTTTTAGCCCACAAATCAACAACATAAGTGTGAATAACAATATAATACAATGATTCTTCAAAAACCAATGATCACAAAGAACGTATATTTTTCAAGCGTGTTTCTCATGGAGTACTGGTTGGGGTTGCACTTGTTTTTGTTGTTGTCAACTCTCACGTGCCAGGCACTATGGTCGCCCACAGGGTCGGAGGAGCTGAGTCAGCTGACTCGTGAGCTCTTGGACTCGGCGCGTGAGCCCGAGTTCTCGGCTTGGCTGAGAAGGGTTCGCAGAACAATCCACGAGAACCCAGAGCTGGCCTTCGAGGAGTTCGAGACGAGTCAACTCGTCAGATCGGAGCTCGACTCGCTCGCCGTCGATTACACGTGGCCGGTGGCGACGACCGGCGTGGTGGCTTCCATCGGCACCGGAGCTCAGCCGTGGTTCGGTCTTAGAGCCGATATGGACGCTCTTCCTATTCAGGTCTGCTGTAACAATTCTCTCTCTTCATTAACAATGGTCAACCATGGGCTAGAAATGGGCCGAGGCCCAAAATCAAAGCCCTTTTCTTCGCAGGAGTTTCCAAGTCGATCGAATTTGAAGAACACTTCAATGGATGAAATCTGATCACATGCATTCATTCATGCATTACAGCCTCATGGTTATGTTATAACTGTTTATATAGCTTTTATGGTGGCTTTTTTTTTTTTTTTCCCCCCGAGGGGGCTCAAAAGTTCTCTATTTAATTGCTGAATTAAGTTTTGTATAGTGATTAGAGTTTACAGTTAGTGATCTAGGGTAAAGTATATCAGTAAATTCATCGGTGCGACCCAACATTACCTCGAATGAGATTTAGTATGATTGATTATTCTTTTGGACATTCAGACTAGATACTCAACGGTCAAAGTTAGTTATTCAGTGATATGCACGTAGAATTATCGCTAGAATTATCGCTAGACTATGCTTACAATCCACTTTTTCTTTCTTGAGGACAAAGTAAGGTCTGTGAACAACCCGATTTGAATTTGCGAGTCTAATGGCTATATATGTTCAACATTATTGTTTGGAAGGAACTGGTTGAGTGGGAACATAACAGCAAGAAGCCTGGTAAAATGCATGCTTGTGGCCATGACGCTCATGTGACAATGCTGCTTGGAGCTGCCAAGTTACTTCAAACCAGAAGCAATCTATTGAAGGTAAGTGGACGAAAAACAAAATGTCGATTTTTTTTTTGTCTCAACTGTTTAATTACGGTTTAAAATTCGTTTTGAAGGGCACTGTGAAGCTTGTTTTTCAACCGGGAGAAGAGGGTCGTGCCGGGGCTTACCATGTGTTGAAAGAGGGTGCTCTTGACAAAGTTCAAGCTATTTTCGGGTTACATGTTGACCCGTTGATGTCCACCGGTACAATTGGCTCAAGGCCTGGTCCTCTCCTTGCTGCCTCTGGCAGATTTGCGGTCGAAATTCAAGGAAGAGGTGGACATGCCGCGGCACCTCATTTCACAATAGATCCAATTCTTGCAGCATCATCCGCTATCATTGCACTTCAACACATCGTTTCAAGAGAAACAGATCCTCTTGAGGCCAGGGTGACTTCCTTTTTGCTACATTACAACCTAGCTTGTCATAGTTAGTGAATTATGTCTGATTAAGTACAGAGACATAATCAGAATTTATCCTAATTTTAGTCTTTTCGCTTCTTTAACCGCAAATAGGTGATATCAATCGGGTTCATTGAAGGAGGCCAAGCAGTAAACGTCATTCCAGAGACGGTAAGATTCGGAGGCACTTTTCGGAGCATGACTTCAGAAGGTCTATTCTATCTTCAGCAAAGGATAAAAGAGGTATGTGTTTCAAAGGGGCTAAAGAACTACCTTAAGAATTTATCCCGAAATTTCTTTCTTTTGTAGGGAATACTGATTTTTGATAATTGATACACAGGTGATAGAGATTCAAGCTTCAGTACATAGATGTACTGCCACGGTAGATTTCATGCTAGAAAACAGAAGGCCCTATCCGGCAACGATCAACGACGAAACAATGTACAAACACGCGAAAAGGGTCGGACAAGTTCTACTTGGGGAACCCAATGTGCACCTTCTTCCAATGTCAATGGCAGCAGAGGACTTTGGATTCTATGCGGAAAAGATGGCAGCGGCCTTTTTCAGTATCGGAGTGAAAAACGACAGCTTAGGATCCGACGTTAAAGACTTGCACTCTCCCTATTTTGTTATAAATGAGGATGTTCTTCCAATTGGTGCAGCCTTCCATGCTGCTGTGGCTATTTCTTTCTTGAAGAATCATTCTTTATAGATTCAAAAGAAAGTTATGTTTAATGCTTAATCTGTATATACATCAAATTGTCACGTATAAATTGTGATTTAATTTTGATCAGCTCCGTCAACATTATGTGACTAATGGAACTCAACAGGACAAGATATAATCGTCATTGTATTATTTTAAGAATCGAATGAGTTGTGCGTTCAAAAAACCACTACTATTTTCCCTTTTTTTTTTTTTTTTTTTGGTAGAATTGTCTTATTAGTAAGTTGAAATTCTAGTGTTCAATATCCGGCCTGCTAATTTGATCATCTTACGCATAGAATCTCACTGAGTAAAATTAATCAGTTAACATTCTTTTTGTTTTTTACTGAGGGATTCATATGATTGCACCTGATAAAAATGGATCATTCCGAAGTTATTTTACTTATTAAAATTTTTAAAAAGTTCTTCTATATTATAATTGCTGTTTTTGCTAATTGTTTTTGAGATAATGATTACAACTTTTACCTTGAAAAACAAAATGGAAACCGTAAATTTTACAGAAGAACAAAATGAGTTATATTTTGATTAGAATATTTGATGTAGTAAATATTGTATTTTCATCATTCTATAATAAAATGTAACTTTTCCACTTAAACTACTAAGAATGTATAGTACTCTTTTTGAAGTGAGATTTTTTTATGCATATTATTGTTCGTATTATGTGTTATAAAAATTTCAATTATAACTCAAAACATGTGACTCACGTATTTCAACTAAGAGTAGTGTCAAAAACTCTAACTCTAATCATAATTTTTTAAGTACCAACTCACGTATAATCTTTTCATTGATAGAACTAATTAATTCATATGATAATATTTTCATCACTTATTAATAAAATAATTATATTTTTTATTTTTTTAGAAAATAAAAAATAAAATAAAACTAATTTTTAAAAAGTAAACAAACTCTAATTTTAAAATTATAACTCCAATACCAATACACTCTTAATTGACAATGGTCAACTGGGCTAGAAATGAACCGAGACGCCTAAAATCAAAGCCCATTTCTTCTTACGAGCCCAAGTCGATCGAATTCAGGAGCACTTCATTGGAAGGAATCTGATCACATGCAATCATTCTTGCATTACATTCTCATCTTTATGTTATAAATGTTTTTTTATGATGGCGTTTTTTTATCTGAGGGCTACTCAAGAGTTCTTTATTTAATTTTTTAATTAGAGTTTTTGTACAATACTTAGTATCATTTATAGTTTAGTAATCGAGGTAAATCCATTAGTGCGACCCAACTTCACCTTGAATTAGGTTTTGTGATCGTTGATTGTTCTTGTGACATTCAGACTATATGCTCAGCCGTCAAAGTTAGTTGTTAGTTAATATGCATATAGAATTAGTGGCAGAGTATGCTTGTGACCGCGTTCTTTTTTTCTTTACGATGAAGTAACGTATGTGAATGACCCGATTTGAATTTGTGAGCTAACGTCCATGTTCAACATTATTATTTGGAAGGAACTGGTTGAATGGGAATATAAGAGCAAGAAGCCTGGCAAAATGCACGCTTGTGGCCATGACGCTCGCGTGACAATGCTGCTCGGAAATATCCATTATCTTAAAGTAGTTATTAATGTTTCATCTACTCATTTCTGAAGCTGGCAATGATTCCTTCTTGCACTGACTTAAGCAGAAAAAGTTTATTAGCGCACTCTTTTTTGTAATACATTAGTTTAAAGAATAAGAATAGATCCTAAAAACCAAAACAAAAAAGAAAGGAATAAAGTATCTGAAGATTAAAAAAAAAAAAAAAAAACTGAGAGAGAGAGGCATAAAAACATTTAAAAATAAATGACTAAAATGTAAAAAGCTGGTCAAACCAAAAAAAAAAGACTAAAATGAAAAATAAAAAATAAAAAAGGCCAAATACAAAAAATAAAAAATAAAAAGATTTACAGTAAAGCACTTTCTCCTTTCTATATAATGTATAGATAAGCTAAATTGCTGTAATATTTTCTGATCTTATGTGCAGTTGTAATTTGCTTAAATATTAATTTTGGTAATTTATATCTTGAGGTTACAAATCTGAAACAAGCACTATTGCTAATGATGTAATTTAAAAAAAAATGAAAATTGACATGTGACTTTCACATAAATCGGTTCCTTTTTTTCAATTAATTTTAACTTAAGTTTTATTTAGAATAATGTTAATTTAAAATTTTTATTTTCATAAACTTTAACAAAGTATGATCTTAATAAACTTAGGTTGAAATAGATAAAAAGTATTATTTATTTCATTAATTGAAGACTCATGTACAAGATGAATGCGAATATCTTTTTTTAAAACATTAATATATTACCGATTAATTTGTAAATTCAAGATGTAAATATAAAAATTAAAAGTTTATGATGTAAATTACATCTAAATAATAAGTTCAATATCAGGGTATGGTACAAAAAAGCCTAGTATATATACAACTTTTGGTCGCCATAACAAATATAACATGACCTATAACAAGTGCAACGTGACATTTTTATATGATTAGTTGATGAGCGCACGTGGAATAGATAAATAAATTAAAACAAAAGTAATAATAATAATAAGAGTAATTATAAAATAAATTGTGATTAAACCGTCATATGATAATATACGAACCACTTTATAATAATCCAAAATAAAGATAAAAGCACGTTTCATAACACATGCGCTTTCGTTTCTTTAAATATTGTTATTAATAGTAGATAATAGATATATAGGAATAAAACAAGAAGATCGAATACATATAGGAATATATTCCTATATATAGGAATAGTAGATATATAGATATATAGGAATATAACAAGAAGATAGGTATATAGATAATATTGTTATATATAGGAATATAACAACCCTATAAGAAGAAGAAGATATATAGGGCTGTTTTGAGTTTTTTGGCTAGACGCATCTTTGGCAAGTTTTCTCCCCACTTAGGACTTAGGAGAATGCCTAGCTGTGAGGGAGGGTATGTGTTTAGCCAACTTTCTGAGATTGGATAATTGGGTGGTGGAATCGGATGCGAAGAATACTGTTAGTGCTATTCAGAATCCAGTTGCGGAGGCACCAGAAGCGAATATTATTAAAGATATTAGAGACTCTCTTTCGATTGCTAGAAGTGGGATGGTTTGCTATACTCCCCGGGACGGGAACAGGGTTGCTCACTTTTTGACGAAATATGCTATTTCTAAGTCTGTTTATTGTTTTGGAGTTGATTATGTCCCAAGATAGTTAAGTCCATTTGTGAAAGTCGATCTTGTTAGTTGATTTTATTAATGAATCTCCTTTAAAAAAAAAAGAAAAGAAAAAGAACAAGAAGATCGATCTAATATTATACTATTTCAAACTCATTCTTACATAAATGTTGTATTTGTGTCACACCTTTATGTGCTTATAATTTTACAGTGCTTCACAGAGATATATAAAACATCTATATATAAATGAACCTTTTTTTTTTTTTTTTGGGTGAAGGTTATAAATAAACAATTCCAAAGTGAACAGCCTTAAAAAAAAGTCAAATTATTTTTCTTGCAAAATGGGACTTTCTTTTCAGCCAGTGTATTGCATTATGCACTGCTCAAGGTTCTTGTTCTTGTCGTTGTTGTCGATATCAACCTTGTGGGGCCAACAATGGGCTTTGGAAGAACGCCATGGATCGGAGCTCTGGTCACTGAGTCGTGAGTTGCTGAAATCGGCGAGAGAGCCCGAGTTCTTCGACTGGATGAAAGGTGTCAGAAGGAGAATTCATCAGTATCCGGAGCTGGGTTTTCAAGAGCATAGGACGAGTCAACTCGTCAGGTCCGAGCTTGACTGGCTCGGGATTGAGTACACCTGGCCTGTTGCCGAAACTGGAATCGTCGCCTCTATTGGGTCCGGCTCCGAACCCGTTTTCGCTCTCCGAGCTGACATGGATGCTCTTCCTTTGCAGGTCTTCTCTCTCTTTCCTCTTTTGTCACCTTTTTTCTTTTTTTTGCTGAATTAATTGAACTGATATGGCTTGCATATATACATGTGTGTGTGTGTGTGTGAGACATTGAAGGTGAGAGATAGTGACTATGTTGAAGCTGTGGGAATAAAATCATTCTGTATAGTTAAAAAAATTTAAATATATATTTGTATATATGTATACATATATGAAAAACGTCTATTAAGTTCTAGTTCTAGGACTAACCAAATGGGTTCAACTTGAAAAGGACATTTAGGATAGTTTACTTCTTATTAAGTTATTAGGTGTTCGATAATTTGTAGTCTAATTTTGAGATTCATGTCCCGTCAATAAACCGTACGGCGTTGGACTTATGGTAGTGCGAGTGAAATTAAGCTTAAGATGGTGGGCCCTGAAATGTTTGCTATAGAAAATGGGGATTGGAGATGGAATAACACCAATGATCAAATCAATGACCTTCTCTTTTAGAGTAGAAGAAAAGAAAACTTGAAACTGGACAAATAGGACCCGAATTTAGGAGCATTAGAAACTTGTCTACCCTTTTGTCTGCGGTTTTGACATTTACTTTCATATTTTCCTTTCCTGCTGTTTGTTTTTCTTACATTGAACTCCTCAATTAGCTTGTACTAAATGACTGTTTCTGTTGAATCGGTTGTCTTGTTATGAATTTCCGGTACCATTAAACACAATAACACCAATGTTTGATTGGTAAGGAATTAGTGGAGTGGGAATTCAAGAGCAAGGTAGACGGCAAAATGCATGCGTGTGGTCATGATTCTCACGTCGCAATGTTATTGGGAGCTGCCAAGTTACTTCATAAGAGAAAAGATGAACTTAAGGTACAAGTTCAAGTACATCTCAAGATGGTTTATAATCCTAATCCTTATGTCACCAAATTCTATTGTGATTTCTTTGCAGGGAACTATAAAGCTAGTTTTCCAGCCGGGGGAAGAGGGTTATGCTGGTGCTTACCATATGTTACAACATGGTGTCCTTGATGACCTCAACGGCATCTTCTTCATACATGTTTTGCCATCGTATCCCACTGGCGTGATTGCTTCGAGGCCTGGGACAATTCTCGCTGGTGCAGGTCTCTTCTCAGTCACGATTAGAGGGAAGGGTGGACATGCTGCAACTCCTCATCATAATAGGGATCCAATTCTTGCAGCGGCCTTCACAATCCTAGCTCTCCAGCAGATTGTGTCTCGTGAGACGGACCCTCTTGAGGCCAGAGTAATTTCCTCATCTTTGTATAGCCAAAAAAAAAAAATCAAACAGTTGGATAAACCGAAATAGATTTCCTAACCACTTGTTGTCTGATGTGAACTTGATGGGCATAGCCAGATTATGACATAAATGTGATGCGTGACACACCGATATTGGAATGTGCAGGTGGTGACGGTTGGGTTCATAGAGGGAGGTAAAGCTGGTAATGTAATCCCCGAGTATGTGAAATTCGGGGGTACCTATAGGAGCTTAACCTCTGAGGGTTTATCTTACATCCAGGACAGGATCAAAGAGGTAACATATAGACTCATTTTCAGCTGGAATGAACCTCTTATAGGTCTGATCGAATCACAAATCCGCTTTCAAGTAAAAAACACCACTATTTATAATGTACAAAAGTTTGTAACTCGTTTTCTAATCAATGATATTCAACAAATTTTGAGGTAATAATTACGTTCGACTTTGCAGGTCATACGGCTGCAAGCAGCCGTGCATCGATGTGATGCAGAGGTGGATTTTATGGAGAAAACACCTTTTCCTTATCCTGTGGTGGTTAACAATGAAGCACTACATGAACACGCAAAGAAGGTTGGAGAGACCTTGCTTGGGGAACAGAATGTGCAGCTTCTTCCAGTAACAATGGGATCGGAGGATTTCGGCTTCTTCTCTCAGAAGATCCCCGCCGTGGTTTTCGTGCTCGGGATAAAGAATGAGAGTCTGAAATCAGATCGAGCACTTCACTCTTCTTTCTTTTTCGTTGATGAAGAAGCTCTTCCTATTGGAGCAGCTCTTAACGCTGCTGTTGCAATCTCTTACTTGGACGACAACATTGTGGACACTTATTGATGACTTTTAATTGTCTCCTATTCTGAATGACATCATTGTGACGATGTAAATATCTTGTGACGAGAGATGATCAATTGAAAATAAATGGGTCTATATTTGTTAACCTTTTTCCAAAAATTATTTGTTCACTTTGTATGTGTTAAGCTGTGAAGTCTAATTAACATCCTTTATTAAGATAATATGCAGATATGGTTTATAATGAGAGGTTACGGAAAGAAATAAAGAGAGTTTGAGGGTATAGTCAATTTCTCTTGTAAGCTTTTTAATCGTTACAGTGAGTTACTATAATATTTAAAATATGACGTACTCTCATATTGAGATGGGAATTAATTCTAGTTTATCTACTTTTATCCATAGGGGGAGGAAAGAAACGTTTCTATTCAACTACAAAATTCATTTTGTACATTACATGAAGTTCCGCCTTTTTACTAATGGGAACTCTATGTATTTTTTTTTTTTTTAAATCTAATTCTAATGAACATTAAGGGAGTTTTCAAGTTATTTTTTATCTTTTTCTCTAAAAGTAAATTAATGTCACTACTCACATATGGAAATCTTTCCATTTTCATTTAAAAAAAAGAAATTCAAATTTTTAGATGTTCATAATTTTCTTATTTTAAGTCGAAATAATATATTTTTTATAATTGCATAGAATGAAAAGAGGAATAAAGCAATATCCTTGCTATTATTGTTTTCTAAATATAGGTCCGTTTGGGGGGACATCTGGAGATAGTGTTTTGAAAGTTGAGAGTTAGAAATGTGTGTTTTGGAGAAAAACTTTTAAAAAAGTTATATGATATAGAAAATAGTGCAAAAATTTAAAATGCGTTCAAAGAAAAATGCAAAATGGATCTTGTCTTGTTCATCTCGTCGATACACGCATTTTGACATAAAATTCATCTCATTTCAATTTGAAAATAAGAAATTTATGGATTTTTAAAATTTAAGTTTATTATTAAAATGAAAGAAAGGGAAAGTTTGATCTAGAGTTGAAATTTTAAAATCCAAAAAAGTTCTCCGAACGGGCCCATATTTTTAGTTTTTATATTTTTTTTAACTATTACAAAAAAATATTTAACCGAACACGCATTTTAAAAACTCAATTTTTTATTAATCAAAACATTTACGAAACTCCAATCCGTACATTTTGAAATATCAATTTAATCAATTATATCCTGTAGAATCTATATAAATTTTAAACATTTTTGATTGTTCATTTACTATCATGTTTTTATTGCACTTGAGTATATAAAATTAGAGTGATTAAGAGGGAGTTTGGTGAATGAGTTTGAATTGAAATTTTTAAATTTTAATAGTAAATTTTTTTGAATTTTTAGAAAAGATAAAAAATTTTTAAAAAAAATATAAAAAAAAAATTTTGAGTTGAATGATTTAAGTTAATGCACAAAACTTCACCTAATTCTATTAAGATTACGAGCCACAAGTTGAATTGTCACAATATCACATCTACGCACTTAAAAACACATTTACACGTAAGCGCCTAAACATGTAACACGCTCAAAAGGTTCGAGATTTAACAGTTAGCCCTTTTCGAGTACATAAAATTGAATTCTGCTTGTCAGAGTACCATAGACGTAGACATTGACAACAACGTTTACCGAAAGATAAAATGCCTTGTTTATATCAAGTGCAATTTTAAACGTGAACTACTAGACTTTTACAATTGCATTAAAATTTCAGTTATGCCCTTCAACGGTTGTCGTGTTAAATAATTCAAATAAATAATTATAGGTCTATTATCATGTCCGACGTCCTATTTTTATCGAATGCAAATAAAATTTGTATCGATTAGTCTCTTAGATTGTATTAAGTAGTATCTTAAGTTGTATTAGATAGTATATTTGATTGTACTGGTTAGTCTCTTGGGTTTTCATTTCTCTCTCTCGCCCACCCCTCCCTCTTAACTGAACGGTCGAATGTTAAATGAGAGAGTATTCCTATAATTATATCATTTGTTGAACAAAAACTATCTTTAATATTTTCATAATGCTTCTAGCTTGGCAACTTGTGTATTTCTGTACTATTAATGGGCTGGTACAACAGTAAGAATGTCTTTCACTCCTCTTTCCACAATATCCTAGGTTTCGTACTTAGTTTCCCTAATATCAATATGGAAGGTATTGTTCAGTCAATGTGTTATACAATATTAAACTAACAATGATTTGTATGAAAATTACATCTATTTTTCAAATAAAATTGGAATAAATCATTTTAATTCTACTGTAGACCTTGTGATTTATATTATAAACGATAAATACAGTATACGACGATACCAATATTTTTTTTTTCCAACTAAAAATAAAAAATTTGTGCAATTGTATTGTCCTCGCAGAGAATCAGTTTCCCATGGCCCAAGCATTTCCAAAATCAGAAGCGAAGAGAAAGGAAAGCCCTTTGCGTGAATTCATGACACCTTCCCATCTTGATATGTCATCTTTTTTGTCACTCTCACCCTTCACTAAGTAAGGGAAAAAAAAAAATGAAAAAAAGCATTCTTTGTTTGGTATTTAGTTTAATTCCAACTAAACTGTACTTTTTTATCTCAGTTTTTATCTTTTTCTGAAAAATTAATAAAATTTATTAACTATTTTTTGAATAATCAATCAATTCTAATTTGAAATTTTCATCTTAATTGGCAAACCAAACACAAGTTAAGTCACTGTTTGGTATGCAAGTTTAACTCTAACTAAACTGTATTTTTTCATCTTCTTTTTTTTGCCGTTTTGTAAAAATTCAATAAAATTTATAATTAGTTCCTAAAGAATTAATCAACTCTAACTTAAAAATTTTATCTTCAAATAACTTAACAAATAGAAGGTAAGAAAACAAACCCTTTAGCCAAAAATGAAAAATAAAAAAACAAAAAAAAAATAAGAAACCAAACTCTGTCCCATCCATCAGTTGTCTTTTTCCACACGCATTCACTAATAAATAATAGGTAGGGCAGTTGAGGGAATCCACTTTAAAAAGAAATAACAATAATAAATTAATCATATATTCCCTAATTTTTTTTAAAGAATTTGTGGTTTGATCTCTAATTTTTTTTGAATTGAGAACTCCCTAATTTTTTGAAAAGGTTTAAAATGGTTGTTTTTGTTAATCGACGTTAAACAGAGAATATCATATATCACGTAAGTCACACAATTTATTATATAAATATAAACGGGAACAAAACTTTAAATTATTCAACTTGTATATACCATACATTACATATGTTCCGCGTAAGTTTTAATGTTTTTTTGTTAAAGAGATTATTTTGCATCCTTTTAAATAATTTAGGGAGTTTTTACTCAAAAAAAAAAAAAAAAAAGTTGAGAATCAAATTGTAGCTTTATAAAAAAGTTATTTACCGTTTACCAACATAAATATCCTAAACTTCGTTAAGCACGTGTCTAAAGGGATGTTTGATAAATTGATTCATTTTAAACTAAATTGTACTTTTTTATTATGATTTTTGTCTTTTCTGAAAATTTTTTTTTGTCTTTTTTGAAAAGGTTTTTTATCTTTTCTGAAAAATCAATAAAAATTACTATTAAAACTTAAAAATCTTAAACTAAACTCATTCGCTAAACACCCTCTAAATTCAGAAGCTAGATAAATGATAAAGTGTTTGATTGACAGATAGAATGTGAAGACTCCCACATGGGGCTCCTCAGAAACATCTAAAGAACACCTTCCTACGAACACAAAACAGATATTTTCCTGAACTTGCAGAGAGTTTTTTTTTTCCCCCCCTTTCTCTCCCTCAAACTCAATGGGTCTCCTATTTTGGTTAGTAGTGCTGTCATCCCTTTTGTACCATGGTTCTTCCGAGCTCGAGTCACTGAGTCGCGAGTTGATGGACTCGGCAAGAGAGGCGGGGTTCTTTAAGTGGATGATTGGGGCCAGAAGGAGAATTCACGAGTACCCAGAACTCGGATTTGAAGAACACAGGACGAGTCAACTCATTAGGACAGAGCTTGACTCGCTGGGAATCGAGTATAAATGGCCTGTTGCCAAGACTGGTGTTGTTGCCTCCATTGGTTCTGGTTCTAAGCCTGTCTTCGCTCTCAGAGCGGACATGGATGCTCTTCCTCTTCAGGTCCTCTCTCTTTCTCTCTCATTTGATCTTCCAACAAAGAATAATTAAGTAAAGAGAATGGAACCACCGATGATTAATCAGGCGGGGTGATAAGGCACTTGCTCTCTAAACTAGAGGTCTTGGGTTCAAGTCGTCACCGCCACTGTAGTCGGGATATATTGACAATCTCCTTCAACAGGAGTCCATATATCACACGGGACTCTGCTCCCCCTCGGGTTATCTGGGGTTATCCTTATACTGTTTTCCTTTTTTTTTTTTGGTCTGATAATTTGTTGTGTCAACATCTTCAATTTGGAAGGAATTGGTGGAGTGGGAGCACAAAAGCAAGGTTGATGGAAAGATGCACGCATGTGGTCATGATTCTCACGTGGCAATGCTACTTGGAGCAGCCAAGTTACTCCAGAGGAAAAAAGATTTACTCAAGGTAAATATAAACTATCCATTTCCCATTTGTTTACCCTTTTTACATGAGTTTGTTATGTATGTATAAATGTATACATATAGGGAACTGTGAAGTTAGTGTTTCAGCCTGGAGAAGAGGGATATGCTGGTGCTTACCATATGTTGAAAGATGGTATTCTGGATGACATTGATGCCATCTTGAGTATACATGTTTTGCCGTCGGTACCGACAGGTGCCATTGCTTCGAGGCCTGGTCCAATACTTGCCGGTGTAGGCCTGTTTGCAGTCACCATAAAAGGCAAAGGTGGACATGGAGCAGCCCCTCATGAGACTAGGGACCCGATTCTTGCAGCAGCCTTGGCAATCCTTTCTCTGCAACAGATTGTGTCTCGTGAGACCGATCCGCTCGAAGCCAGTGTAAATCTTTTTTGCTTCTCTTTCCTGTAGAATAATTTCTTTAAGGTATGGGTATTGATACGATGGAATAGGAGTAGAAGGAACCGAATCCGAAAAGAATGTTCATATATCCGATTCCAATCAGCTTCCCAAGGAGTTGTCTAAAGAGTATCAGAATTTGAAATGCAGCTTTGGCAGAGATACCAAATTATCACTTGATTTCCCAATATTCTGAACCGTTCGATTTGCATCATACAGGTGGTAACAGTCGGGTATATCAAGGGAGGTGCAACGGGAAATGTGATCCCGGAGTCTCTGACACTTGGAGGAACTTATAGGAGCTTGAGCTCTGAAGGTCTCTCATACCTCCAGAAAAGGATCAAAGAGGTTAATCATGATTTCGTTAGTTCTGACCTCTGTCGATTTCTGTTATGATCCGTCTATGAAAACAGTCACTGACTACAAGTTGTTCTAACAGGTCGTAGAGCAGCAAGCATTGGTGCATCGTTGTAGTGCTGTGGTGGACTTCATGGAGGAGAAACCGATGCCTCACCCAGTGATGGTTAATGATGAAAGCTTGTACGAACATGTGAAGAGCGTAGGGGAGGTCCTGCTCGGGGAAGATAATGTCCAGCTTCTGCCGTTAACCATGGGAGCCGAAGATTTCAGTTTCTTTTCACAAAGAACTGCTGCTGCAATCTTTGCAATCGGGATAAGAAATGAGACTCTGAAATCAGATCAGCATTTGCACTCTCCCTACTTTTTCATTGATGAGAAGGCTCTTTCAGTAGGCGCGGCACTTAATGCTGCAGCCGCAATCTCGTACTTGGCTAAACATGGTTCTAAGACTGAAATGTAGAAAGACAAGTCTCTTTTACTTAAGAAGATTATAAATAACCACAACAATGATCTGCAGCAGTGTGGAAATCATGTGTTAATAGTGAGATATGCAGAAATGTAGTCCTTAAAAAAAAAATCAAACAAACAAACAAACTGTTTAGCTCACCGGATAACTGGTTACAGAAGAAAACCTGATAATCTCTATCTCTAAGAAAAAATCAAGCAAATCATGTGTTAATAGTGAGATATGCAGAAATGTAGTCCTTAAAAAAAAAAACAAACAAACAAACAAACTGTTTAGCTCACCGGATAACTGGTTACAGAAGAAAACCTGATAATCTCTATCTCTAAGAAAAAATCAAGCAAACCAATCTTCTTGCATCGCATTGTTTAGCGATCATGATAATCATCGATATATGACTAGTTATAACCAAAATAAGAGTCCTATAGTCCCAAATGGACGGAAATAAGCAGCAATAGAGAACCTTGATTTCTTGTCTACAATTGATCATTATTGATTAACCATTATTCTGTCAAACAGTTCGAAGACAAACGATTAGTATAAGCGGTTTACATAACACTACATAAATGAAACCCCTCGAAAACCAAGGGAGCTAAAAATTGATCCCAAAAGTTTACGTCAGGAAAAAATAAAAAAATAAAAAAAGAAAGAAAAGAGAGAGAGAGAGAGAGAGGAGCCAAAATGATGCTTGAAGTTACCACTTGAATCTAACAGCAAAAGAACCTGTTTGTATATAAAAATTGCAAATAATCATCTAGTACAACTGCATACTCTGAATTAAATATGAAGGCATTGCTCGCAACTCGGTTCCGCTTAGTATTAATAGTTGGGAATCATCTGAAATATAGTCCCTTTCCAGTATCGATATCAAGAAAAATTCTCACAGTTCGTGAGCAGGGTTCCCGATAAACTCAGCCTTCTGAACTAATCCAACTGCGACCTGGTATTTTGTTGACTCCTCTCTCCTTCATTTTATTCCTCACAAGGGAAACATCCAACCAGCGCTCTGCTGTTGCATAAATATTGGATAGAAGCACATAATTACCAGCATTCTGAGGTTCAAGCTCTAATAGCCGATTGGCGACCAACTCGCCCAGCTCTATATTGCAATGTAGCTTACAGGCCCCAAGTAGTGCACCCCATGCCCCAGCATGAGGCTCCACAGGCATCGACTTGAGAAGCTCATAAGCCTTTTTAAGCCGTCCTGAACGACTAAGCAAATCAACCATACAAGCATAATGATCTGCAGAAGGAACAACAGAATAATCATTTTTTAGGGATTCAAAGAAGTGCCAACCCTCCTCAACAAGCCCAGCGCGGCTACAAGCTGTCAGGATAACTGTAAAGGCCACCTCATCTGGGGTCAAACCTTCGTTTAGCATCCTATTGAAAAGGGAAACGGCTTCTTCCCCACGACCATGTATAGATAGGCCTTGTATCATGGAACAATATGAGATCAAGTCCTGTTTAGGCATCCGGTCAAACAAGTTTGTTGCTCTCTCCATATTCCCACACTTTGCATTCATGTCAACAAGCGCCGCCTGAACATGAGCTCGACCAAAATCAATTGAACTTCCATTGACAAAATTATCAACCCATTTGGCTAACTCCAGATTGCCTTCCTGAGAACAAGCTGACATCAAGCTCACCAAGATAAACTCATCTGGCTTAACACTACTGGAACTCATTTCAAGAAAAATGTTTACAGCCTCTCTAGGCTGACCATTCTGGGCATACCCTGCTATTAGTGCCGACCACGCAATAATGTCTCTATCCGGAGCTTGGTCAAACAGAAACCTAGCAGACGCCATATCACCCGCCTTCGCATACCCATCAATCAGAGTCGTGTAAGAAACCACATTCTTCTCCGGCATCTCATCAAAAATCCTCCTAGCACTACACAAGTCACCCGACTTCACAAACCCATCAATTATCGCATTCCACGACGCCACATTTCTCTGCGGCATCTCATCAAACAGTCTCTTCGCCTCCGCTATATCCCCGGCAACAACATACCCAACAACAATGGCAGTCCAAGAAACAACATTTCTCTGTGGCATTTCATCAAACAACGTACGGGCACATCCAATTTCCCTACACTTACCGTAAAAATCGATCAAACTCGTCCTCACAAAAACGTCCCACTCAACCCCACACCTCACCGCCGACCCATGAACAGCCACTCCTTCTCTAACCCTACCCTCACTCGCACACGACTTGATAAGCGAAGGATACGTATATCTATCAGGAACACCCTCCTCTCTCTTCATGCGAACGAACACCGAAAAAGCGCCACCAAAACCAGACTTGTCGCAGTACCCTTTGATGAGAACGTTCCAGAGAAAGGTGCTGGGCGAGAGAACGCGGCCGAAAACGCTTGCGGAGTATGAGAGAGTGGAGAGAGATTGCGAGAGGCAAATGAACTGAGATATCAGGAAATGGTCTTGTTCCAAGCCTTTGCGGATGATTAGGGCGTGTACTTGTTGAAGATGCCTGGAGTTTCTACATGCCTTGATGAGGCTTCCGATTGAAGGCAACGAAAATCTGGGCAAGTTATGGCTGATACAAGGCATGGGAGTTCAAGAATTCTAGTGTTTGCATGGCTTTTGTATTGCACTCTATGTGTTTGATCTTTTTCCTCAGAGAAAAGATAAACTAGATAATTTCGCAAGGGAGCTTTTCGTAATTTGACCTCTTTTTTCAATACAGTAGTGAAATTGAAAAACCCTAAAAGCAAAATCAAGTGGGAAATTGAGAGATGGTGTTCTGGCCGTACCCGCCGACGCCGGGGCAGCTAGCGACGACGGCGGTTTGCTTCGCCGTCGGGGTGTCGTTCTTCGCCGTGGGAGTTTACATGTCGTTTTCGAAAATAGAGCCGCAACAGGCACGCGTGAAAGCTCGCAGGGATTTCATCAAAGACCGTCTCAGGAAACTCCTCGACGACTAAAAACACTAGCTTGGTTGAGAATTGAGATTGATTTAGTTAGTTTTTCGATTTCTACTACGTTATTTGGAATTGGGATCGCCTCCAAACGACGGCGGTGACGGAGAGGAACGCTATCATTGTTGTCGTAGATTTTACCAGACTTCTGAGACTCCCACTTGGTACTTGGTATAATTCAGCTATGCCGGGCTGATACCTTTTCAAAACATTGTTCTTTTTGTGATTATTAAGTTTTTTGTCGTTTATTATTTTTCTGTCGTTTCTGGTGGATGTTTGTTAAAAATGTTGCCGTTTTCAAATTCTCATGCTTTTTTGTTTCTGCTTGTTATTTATTTATTTTATTAATATTATTTGTTTTTTGTAAATAATTCCGCTTTCAACTTTTTTTCTCAGAGCCTGTTCAGCAGAACCATTAGGTTGTACATTTAAATAGTTGGAAATTATTGTGAATTAGTTGCTATTCAGCTATGGAAAAACATATTTTTTGTTCTTTTTATTTTTTTTTAACATTTGGTTGTATAAATAGTTGGGAATCACAATGAATCAGTTGCTATTCAGCATTCGGCAATGCAAAAACGTTCCCCCCCACTTCTAAACATTAGGTTATACATTATAATTTATAAACAGTTGGGACTATGAATTATTTGCTATTCAACTATGGAAAAATCAATCTTTCCCCCTATGTTTAGTGGGATAATTGCATCTTCTAATAACTGGATAAGCGAACAATCAGATAAAATTACAGGCGAGCACAGAAGAGAATACCTTAAGACAGCCAAATATGCAGTTTTCAAATTTAACGGGCACGAATGAAAAGTTAAAGAGGCACACACAAGAGATCAAATATTTAGCACTTCTAGCACATTCATCTCGATCATACTAGAAGTCTTTGTATATCGGAAACTCGCTAAATTAGCACAGCTTTCTACAAGAAATCTACAAGCACAAACAAGCATGTGAAAATCGAATAGTTCAACGTAAAATCGGCAGCGATTGCTGCAGTCTTGGCAGTCAGCACCTCTTAGTGCTAGCAAATGAAAAGCACCTATCAACCTCAAGAAAACTTCTCAATTTGCCTACCCGGGCCTCTTCAGTTTCCACGTATTCAGTGTCTATCGTGGCAGTGTAGGCCGTCTCAAGGATTGCATGGGGAAGGCCTTAGGGAACAAATAAACATTTCTTATCGTTTCGATTTTCTTGCATTTTGGCCTTCACCTCTGGCTTCCATGAGCCTCGACTTCAAGCCACCACCCTGTGTTGTGGCAGGCCTCTCCTGAACCGTATTGTTAGGATCTCTCAAAGGCCATGGTTGTCCCCATTGCCGCGTTGGACTGGCGTAAGCTCTGGCAGACCCCAACCTAGAACCGGACAGAATTTGGTCTCTGAGACCCTTTGATGATTTATATGCCTGCATTTCATCCTCGTACCCCTTTCCTTGCAATTGCCCCTCCAATTCAGAAAATCTGTCCCAGTCTACCCCGTCTAATGGATTCTGTAGCTTTTCAACTTGCATGCGCAATTCAACTCCATCGGATATGCTTCTTTGTAGGGACGTGCTCTTCCTTGGTGCTTTACCGGATATGGACTTCCTTTCTTCTTGATCAATCAAAGCCCTTCTTAAATCACGACCAGCTCCAGGAGCCTGATGCCAGTTGTAGCTCTTGTTATTGTTGTCCATGTTTAATTCTATGGAATGAAGATCACTTTCGGCCAAATCCTCCTCACATTCCCCACCATCAACAACTTCTCCTACATCATCTTTTTGTTCTTTCTGGTGCAAAGCAAAACGAGTTGCGCCCAGATAAGCATCGATCTCTTCCTCCTTTAGATAAGTGGAACCACGTCCTTTCTCTTTGGTTTTTTTAGATCCTAAAAAAGCCTCAAGTTGATTCCTCAATTTATCAACAGCTGCGTTCTTTTCTTCAAGCTGATGTTTCGCGTCCGAGAGTTTCATCTGAACTCTTTCCTCCCGCAACATATCAGCTAGTTTCATCATCTCCCTTTCCTTCTCAACCTCTTCACAAATCTTCACAGAATCTCTCTTTAGTTCCTCTGCGTCTGCTTTGTCTTCATCAATATCCCTGGCCAATTCATCACACACTTGTTCCATTATCTCTCTCGCTCTCTTCTCAGTTTCAAGCTCTTTCACTGCCTTAAGAAGGGAGGACTTTGTCTCTGCCAGTTCCTTCCCGAGCTTCTTGTTCAAGCTCTCGAACCTTCTCCTCAGCTTCCTCTCCACCTCTAGCTCTCCCACAACAGATTCTATAGCAGCCTCAACCACTTCCTGCTCCTTGTTTTTCCATGCCGCCTTTTCCTCAGCAAAGCACTTCATGAGGTAGGTAATCTCATTCTGATCAGAGCGTTGCTCTTGGATAAGCTGATTGACCTGCAATCGAGCCCTCTCCAGCTCAGCATGCAAGGCTGATATCAGCGACATGCTTGACGAAGGCCTGTCTTCATGACCCCAAATGCGGTTGATAATTTTGAGCAACTCTTTAGACGTTGTCAAAGCATTACTAACATCCTTCAGACGAGTCTTGACACCGACAGTGGAAGCACGTGGTGTCGGGGCTCTGGATCTTGTCTCAACCTGTATCCATCAGACAAAGGACATGAATCAATTCCATATCCGTCATCTCAAGCAACTTATTCAAGTTTGAAAGATTGTCAAATCAAAAATCAAGTTCGAATACTTACATGCTAAATAGGAGCTAATACAACAACCGAGTCACAAAAACATGGTGCCTTTTAAGCAGAAAAAAGTAGTATTTTCAAAAAGCAAAAACAAAAATAAACTTTAATTACCTCCATTAAGCTGGCATTGCTTAGAGAATCCAAACCGCCAATTTGACGTTCTGTAATTCTAAGGCGATGAGTACCAGACGGTGTTCTTCTCTGCCGACTTCCCGTTCCGGATCGATCCATCCTCTAACACATTGAATTAAGTCTTAATCAAAAGACTAATGGTCATTGTCAACACATTAATGAACTTGATTAGGGAGAAAAACAAACACAAAGAGATAGCATTTGTCATGACCCCTCCAAATCGTAGGGCCCAATCATGACAATTCCTCTGTTTTTGGTAGCATTTCAGCATCAAAATCAATCCAATCACCACATCAACTTCGAAATTTATGGATGCCAAGAAAATGTACAACAAAACAAACGAAGATCAAAGTTCAAAATTTTGGAAATTTATTTTTCCCCCTTTAATTGCATTTTCTAAAACTTAAAACTACTAATTTTCTACCAGATTTTTTTTTTTTTTCCCGAAACGAAATCTGAAACCTACCTCGGAAACTGGACTGTGCGACGGATCGGAGAGATGAGGCGGCAAAGAACCGGAATGCATAGACCTCGAAGTCATCATCTTCTCTCTGGCTCTGAGTTCCTTCCGAAGCCTCCTCTCGTCGGAGCCTTCCTTAACTCTCGGCGACGGGATCTCGTTCATCTCCCAGAGCGTGGCGGCGAGCTTCCTCGCCGACACCGGAGGAGCTTGCTTAACCGCCGACGACCCCGCGGCCTTGGTAGCGGCGCCGCCGATCAGCGACTGCGAGTACTTCGGGGACTCGAAGTTCCGGCGCGTCGAGGCCGGAGATCTCGAGCTCATCAGCCTCCATGTAGGCACGGGCGTAGTGGATCCGCCTCTCTTTCCGACGAGGATCGCTCTCTTGAACCTGTAGCTCTGGATCACGGATGACGACGAGCTCGCCGACGACGAACAACCTCGCTTCCTGATCTTGCCAGGGATCATATCCGCACTCAGATTCTGCCTCGGCATTATCATTCACCGCCTTCGAACTTCCACAAAACAATCTTAGATCCCAAACACCTGCCACCACAAAAAAATAATAATAATAATAATGATAACAAAAATAAAATTAACAAAAGTAAAACCTTTGATCTGCAAAATCAACCAAAAGAGTAAACGTACCGTTAGATTCATAGTAACAAGATTCCGTTTGGTTTCCGAGAAAGTGAGAGAGAAAATCAAGAAAGAGAGCTTTGATGGCTTCCACTAGTAGATTTGATCAGGTACAGACTGTAAGCTTCCTCTGCTGTGCAGAGAGAGGCGTGAAAAGGGCTAAAGCGAAAGGAGGAAGAAGGAGAAGAGATCGGGTGAGGTCGAGACCATCGTAAGAAGCGATTCGGACAGGTTGAGAAGTGGAAGATTTTCCCGCCTTTTGACTAAATGTCCGGGTTTGACCAATCGTGCGGCTGGTATTCGTCGGAGACAGTCCCTGCGATTCGCGATTCGGTGTAAGGAAGGAAATGAGGCCGCGATTATGGTTTAAAAATAATTGGGGAGGAAAGGAATATTAGCGGAAGTTTGGTGGAATTTTTTTGAATTTCTGGTGGGGCCCCTGGAAATCACGTTTTGGGTCAAAATTCGAATTAGGAAAAAGAAGAAGTCGACAGTAATTTTAAAGTTTTTTTTTTTTTTTTTTTCTTTTTGAGAAGGAAAATTTTATGAATATTCAGTCACATGGATTTGTTATGTTACACTGTTTAATCAAACGTATTAGTGTCTATATATGACCTGGCAAATTTGTTGATCAATAGTTGAGAAATTTAGCCTCCGTTTACTTTTACATCTCCAATTTAAATTTTAAATTTGAGTTTTTATCTTTCTTTTGTAAAAACTTAACAAAAATTATAATTAATTTTTGAATCAATTAATTTTAACTTAAAAATTTCATCTCAAACCGACGAATCAAATACATATAGCTTCTAACAAAGAAGATCTAAATGATAAAAAAAAAAGTAAGAAAATTAAGGAAAAGATTGTAGCTTCTAAATCCATTGATAATAGTTTGTGCAGATTTTGTACTGATTACCCGGAAATGTTATGGTAGTGTATATACCATATTATTTTGAATATTTTTGTTACCCACCGACCTTGTCTAAATTAAAAGACTAAAATACACCTCAATAGTTAGACAAGATTTACTTCATATATATCTTATTTGTGTCCTCATTTTTATTTTTTTAATAATAATCTTATGACACGTATTTAATTAACATGATTTTTTAATTGATATGATATTATATCATAATTAAATATATATTTTTAATTGATTTGTTATGATATTATTGAAAAAACATGAAAATGATAAAAATAAGAGAACACGTGACTTAAATTCAGTTAGACATATGCGAGTCACGTGACTAATTATTGATTTTCTATTTTTCGACAATTCTTTGGGATGGAAAAACCAAATGTAAAACTTTTTGATAGGTCAAAAATGCAATTACGTTTTAAAGTTCAATAGTTAAAATGGGATAAGATAACTCCGTGGATTAAAAAGCTCAGACTTGGGTTTTCATGTAATAAGCTATAAGATACTAAAGTTAAATAAGAAATAATTGAATTTACTACCCAAAAAAGAATTGAATTTGGGACAAGATCAGGAGAACAAAATCCTTGAATATGAAGAAAACTATAAATGGCAACACAAAACATTTCATAACTATTTAATGGAATGAAATCACTCTCAAAATTAAGAGACATTAGGCCTAAAAGTTTTCTAATCCCTTTATTTAAACTTCTATAACAATATTTTGACTATTGTTTTGTGATGAGACAACTTGATTTTTTTTTTTTTTTTTTGAGCATTCTTGCACCTATTATCATTTCTCAAGTTCTTATTGGTAAAATTTTTCTTCTAACTTGATTCTAATATGTAAACTTAAGAAATTTGATTTACTTTTATAAGGGAATTTTAAAAATGGGGAATCAAATAAATTTTATATTAGATAACAATTTTCTCCTTCAATGACAATGTCTTTGCCTGATTTGGAAAAAAAATAAGAATAATAATTGAAGAATATTCTTCTAATTAGGGTATACAATCTGGGGCCCACTAAATGATAAGATCATTGGTGTAAAGATAGCTTTGTACATTCAATATTCCAATTTAATTAAGGGACGTATTTATTTTTATTCCTTCAAAATTAAAAACATGTGGGTCGATTACACATGCCAGCTTCAATTGAAAAGTCTACGGGGCCTTTTGGAACAACATTAACCCATGGAATTTTACAACTTCACTTTAAAACTCTTAAATTTACATTTTGTTCTTTTTTTTTTTTTTTTCAAAAAACTCAAATTTTTAAAAATATATAATTTTTTTATTTCAAGTTAAAAAAAGATTTTTTTTTCATTTTTTATTTTTAAATCGTATATAATGACAAAATAAACGAAAAAATATCCATTATAGTATTTTTTCTGAATAAATTTTAAAATTTTAAACTAATTTTTTATATCGCAATTCATTTTCAATTCACATTTCAATCAAAAACACATTTCTATTTTTTATTTACAAAACTCAAACTTTTATCATTTTTTCAAGCGACTCTACAATTGAAATTCCTCAATAGTTAAAGACAAAAGCTACATTACCAAAGCATTTCAATAATTGTTGGACCAGTCGTGAAAAAGTGAGGTCCATATACACTACATATGTTTGAGGTTGAACAAAATGAAAGACCCACACTTGGTACAAAAGTGATTAAGAGCCACACAAGTCTACTTTAGAAGTAATGTGATTGAGTTTTGTCTTCATTTATTAAGAAGAAAGAGCCAAAAAGAAAAGTTTAAAGAATGAGGGCCCAGAAAAAAAGGGCTTATAATTGGTTGGAAGTCATAGTTGTGATGGCCAATTGTTTGAAGACAGTGCCAACCACTACTTAATTGTCATAATAAGGTTATTAAAAAGAAAAATAATGTTAGACGACTTGGGTGACTAACATAAGATTATGTAGATATATGTAGGGCAATCTTATTAAAAAAATTAAAACAAAACATAAAGTGACTACAGACACAAGTATTGTCTAGTATACAATTTGACTTTATCACCAGATCTTAAGGCTTCGTTTAGAAAACCATTCCAAACTTAAAATTTTCATCTTAGTTTTTATCTTTTTCTGAAAATTTTTTTTGTCTTTTTTAAAAAAGTTTTTGTCTTTTCTGAAAAGTCAACACAAATTTACTATTGAAACTTAAAATTTTCAATTCAAACTCATACACCAAACGGACCATAAGTTTGGATATTTTATTTTCAAATTAAATATATATTTACATAAATTGATGTGGTAGAATTAACTCAATTAATTTGAGAAAAGGATAATAATCAAAAAAAAAGTTTTTTTTTTTTTTTTTTTTTTTTTTTTTTTTGTGGTAACATATATAGCTCCTGATTTTTATGGATAATAATTGTAAGACACATGTGCCTCACATATGATAGAGTAGTGTTTGGTAGAATAATTGCATTGTGAATTTATCTAAAACAATTAGTTGA